>OZ023332.1:8646814-8814173 GCA_964007535.1 Brachyptera risi
TTTTGGATGCAGTTGTTGGATCTGAAAAGATCCGTTGCTCCGACGTTTCGACAAGATCGCACTTGTCATCTTCAGGGATTCGTGTTGGTCAGCAGGCTGAGTGGAACCGAATGGCGAAAGCTCTCTCCGCTCCCAGGTTATAAACCCTCCGCTGTGATGCTTCCGCTGCGTCCTGCTGCGTACTCGGTTGTCATTGGTCGGGGCGCTCGGCCAATGGCCGCGCGCGCTTTCGTCTGGCTCCGTGTGCTGAGCTCAGTCTCTCTCAGGTCAGCGTCCGGTGTGTGTCTCGTCACAGTATGTCCTACGGTCGCGGCATCCGTGACTCGCGGGCTTGCTGACCGTAAGCGGCGGGTGGTGGCTTCACTGCTGGGCACAAGATCTGCTCGTCAGCTTCGACGTGGTGTCACTGTTCACCAATGTACCAATCACTGAGGCACTCGACATTATGCGATCTCAAATCAAGCCATCCAAACAGATCTCAGACCTTGTGGAACACTGTCTGAACAACACTCACTTCAGGTTCGAGGGGCAAATGTACAAGCAAGTCCAAGGAGCGCCCATGGGTTCACCACTGTCTCCGGTCATAGCCAACATTTTCATGATGGATTTAGAAGTACGCGCACTCGAGTCTGCCCCTCTCAAGCCCACTATGTGGCTGAGATATGTGGATGACACCTCCGTTATCTGGCGGCATGGGAGAGCCGAACTTGAGAAGTTCTTACTACATCTGAACGGAAGTCACGAGAAAATCAAGTTCACCATGGAAGTTGAAGAATCGCAACGACTCCCGTTCCTCGACGTGCTAGTGATGAAGAGACCGGATGGACACTTGGGCCACACTGTATACAGAAAACCTACCCACACCAATCGGTACCTCAACGCCGAGTCACACCACCATCCGTCTCAACTAGCCTCAGTTGCCACCACCCTCGCCATCCGATCAACACGAATCGCTGATCGAGACCACATAGACGCGGAAAAGAGACAACTACGGCTTGCTCTAGAAGCGAATGGCTTCTCGCACTATACCATCAACAGAGCCTTCAACCATGAACCTCGGAAAAACGACGAATCATGTGAACCAGAGGATAAGAGACCGACAGCCTATCTCCCGTATGTGCGGGGGTCTACCGATCGAATAAGCCGTCTTCTAAGAAAACATGACGTGAAGACGGTCTTCAGAGCTGACAGAAAAATATCATCCATGCTGCGAGGAGTGAAAGACTCTGTGCCTCTCGAGTCACATGGCATATATGAAGTGCCGTGCGGGTCTTGCGCGCAAACTTATGTAGGCCGCACCAATCGTAAGATCTCGGCCCGCCTAGACGAACACCGGTCATCAATCAGACGCCAAGATCACTCGTCGGCACTCGCACTCCACGCATCGACAGAAAACCACTGGATAGATTTTGACAACGCGAGAACTATAGCCAGGATCGACCACGAACGCCCCCGGATCTACAGGGAAGCAGTCGAAATTGAAAAGAGGCTACACACGATAAATACTCGAGATGACGCCCTGCGACTACCAGCCACATGGAAGCCTCTACTCGTCAGCCAGCGCGTACTGCCTACTTCTCCCCCGGCCAAAACGACGGTACCGCCGATGAGAATAGACAGACGCAGGAAGAAAGATGTGCCCAGCAGTGAAGCCACCACCCGCCGCTTACGGTCAGCATGCCCGGGAGTCACGGATGCCGCGACAGTAGGACATACTGTGACGAGACACACACCGGACGCTGACCTGAGAGAGACTGAGCTCAGCACACGGAGCCAGACGAAAGCGCGCGCGGCCATTGGCCGAGCGCCCCGACCAATGACAACCGAGTACGCAGCAGGACGCAGCGGAAGCATCACAGCGGAGGGTTTATAACCTGGGAGCGGAGAGAGCTTTCGCCATTCGGTTCCACTCAGCCTGCTGACCAACACGAATCCCTGAAGATGACAAGTGCGATCTTGTCGAAACGTCGGAGCAACGGATCTTTTCAGATCCAACAACTGCATCCAAAAGAGCAAACATGGTTGTCCCGAGAAAAGAGTTCAACATATATATATATATATATATATATATATATATATATATATATATATATATATATATATATATATATATATATATATATATATATATATATATATATATATATATATATATATATATATATATATATATATATATATATATATATATATATATATTTATATATATATATATACATATATATATATATATATATATATATATATATATATATATATATATATATATATATATATATATATATATATATATATATATTTATTCATATATATATATATATATATATATATATATATATATATATATATATATATATATATATATATATATATATATATATTTATATATATATATATATATATATATATATATATATATATATGTATATATATATATATATATATATATATATATATATATATATATATATATATATATATATACATATATGATCGAAAACTCCACACCTTGACGCATATCTAGTTGAGCGGTAGTTTGACGGAAGCCAGTACGGTTCTGTGCATACTCTATCTTCGAAACTGTTGAACTTGAATCTGTAACGTGGTATGTTATAGGAACAACACAAACATCTCCCAACCTAACTAATCCCCTTCTTCTAATACCGTGGCCTTCTTTCGTCCGCTTTGATTGGCCCCTCACCAAGAAGATATATAAATACCTCTTTGTTTTCCCAGGGTGAGGGTCCACATGTTCGCTGTTATCAGATGGATAAGTACTAGATACTGTGATTACTTCGCAAGATTCAGTGAACCAGCGGCAAGCCACCCTAGTTCACGAATACTCCAATCATTCTTGCTGATCAAATGGCCCGACCCACCGGCCACCACTGATTGCAACAAAATGTCTCTGGATTGGTTCCATCCAGGAAGATGTGCTGATCAACACACCTGGAATCGTCAAAAACTCATTGACGGTTTTCGAGTAAATCGAGGTCTAAAGTAAAAAATCACGTTTTTCACCAGAATATGATTCATATATTTTTTTTAACACGGTATCGATATTTTTGTCAAATTGAAAATTGAAGCCCATAAAATTACAGGATGATTTGAGAAAGTATTCTGGAAATCGCATCAAAATTGAGAGGTCAGTCAGAGGTCAACAGTTGATCTTATTTGTGCAGTTTCAGAAAAGTGAAGAAGACTACTCGATTCTGAACAGGTTTTTTTGCATCATTTGTGCACACGTAATCATTTTGTCATGATTTCACTCGAGGATAAAGGTCAACCACAATGTTTTCCCAGGTGTGCCATGTCAAACGATGCATACTCTCACTTCTGGCTCTGGGCTTGTGACAGCAGGCGCACACCTACCTGAAGGCCCAGTTGTAAGCCGCCAGACACGGCGCCTTGTCCGTGCAGTGGTCGCAGCCAGCGGCGCAAGGCACGCACCGGAAGGCGTCCGTGTATTGGCTCCTGTTGTCCCCGAGCGCCACGTGCTCCAGCCACGCCACTGCAACACAGAGACACCGCCATGACAGCAGCTGAAGATATCACCAGGTCTCAGATGGACTAGGCCTACTACACACGCCATGACAGCAGCTGAAGATATCACCAAGTCTCAGATGGACTAGGCCTACTACACACACCATGACAGCAGCTGAAGATATCACCAAGTCTCAGATGGACTAGGACTACTACACACGCCATGACAGCAGCTGAAGATATCACCAGGTCTCAGATGGACTAGGCCTACTACACACGCCATGACAGCAGCTGAAGATATCACCAGGTCTCATTTGGACTAGGCCTACTACACACGCCATGACAGCAGCTGAAGATATCACCAGGTCTCAGATGGACTAGGCCTACTACACACGCCATGACAGCAGCTGAAGATATCACCAGGTCTCAGATGGACTAGGCCTACTACACACGCCATGACAGCAGCTGAAGATATCACCAGGTCTCATTTGGACTAGGCCTACTACACACGCCATGACAGCAGCTGAAGATATCACCAGGTCTCAGATGGACTGCCTACTACACACGCCATGACAGCAGCTGAAGATATCACCAGGTCTCAGATGGACTAGGCCTACTACACACGCCATGACAGCAGCTGAAGATATCACCAGGTCTCAGATGGACCAGGCCTACTACACACGCCATGACAGCAGCTGAAGATATCACCAAGTCTCAGATGGACTAGGCCTTCTGCACACGCCATGACAGCAGCTGAAGATATCACCAGGTCTCAGATGGACTAGGCCTACTACACACGCCATGACAGCAGCTGAAGATATCACCAGGTCTCAGATGGACCAGGCCTACTACACACGCCATGACAGCAGCTGAAGATATCACCAGGTCTCAGATGGACTAGGCCTACTACACACGCCATGACAGCAGCTGAAGATATCACCAGGTCTCATTTGGACTAGGCCTACTACACACGCCATGACAGCAGCTGAAGATATCACCAGGTCTCAGATGGACTAGGCCTACTACACACGCCATGACAGCAGCTGAAGATATCACCAGGTCTCATTTGGACTAGGCCTACTACACACGCCATGACAGCAGCTGAAGATATCACCAGGTCTCAGATGCACTAGGCCTACTACACACGCCATGACAGCAGCTGAAGATATCACCAGGTCTCAGATGGACTACTACACACGCCATGAACGTTCGTGTCGTGCCTGGTGATGGGACGTTGAAACTGTTCGATACATTGAGCATTTTCAATGCAAATGCTTTGAAATTACCAATGAGAATTTTCAGGAAATTTGACATTTGTCGAGAATTGTCTGTGAATCTAATGGGATTGGATGAATTGAATCTATCGATCCAATAGACCATTTTCGAAAAGAATGACCCATCTAGCAGCAATCGTTTGAACTAGAATGGAATGTTATCACCCGAGCTCTAAAGTCCCATGCTGCCAATGCTATTTAGCACGTTTGATTCATATCATTGTGCGTTACAGTGAACGAATTAATTTATAATATGATGGTAGTTTCAACATTTATATGTTCATACTATATACTGAGAGATTTGAACAATGTCAGAGTGAGTAAGATGAGAGATAATGCAAGTTATTTATCTTGGTGTTGCGCATTTAAACCTGTCGATGAGTGGGCCGACTTTTTGAACAGTACCAAAACTCCAAGAATGCAATACCAGCGATCTCGGCTGCTAATAGGCGCGACGCGCCTGCGTATTAAATTATGAAAATGGTCTATTCATTCCATCGATTCTTTTCTCTATGATTCTCTAAAAGATAATCAATTTCATTCAATTTGACCATTGCAAATTTCCAATGAATATGTTGAACATTTCTACGAACTAACTTTTCAATTGGGTCATTCACAAAGATCATTTCGAATAGGAAAGTACAAATGATTGGGCCTACTGGCACCACTCACGGCTGATAGCCGAGAAGACCACACATTCGAGGCGGATCTATCAACGTTCAGGAACCTCAATGAGCCAGTGATTTTTATTTCACAATTTTGTGAGTGAAAAAACCAGTAGGTCTACCTTGAATATGGTGACTCAACAAATCATTTCAGTATCAATGAGAATGAATTCAAGCTCCAATTTCTTCTGTAACAACTTGGGCCTCAATCAGACAAACACACACACAAATTGGAAACAAATTGTGAATTTTAAAGGATTTGATAAATTGTCGTGTAGATTGGTATGGAGATTTGCCGAGAAAAAGATCACGGAAATTCACATGTCTGGTCGTATCCATTGCTCGGCAATGCTGACATGGAATGAATGTGGACTATTTCAGCCAATGGAGAATGTGACATTGCATGAAGAGATTGTTGGTCTCACATCTCCACGAAACAACTGTTCCATATCTCATGTTCGAAGACAAATGATCCACTACGACTACAACAATCAAAATACAGAATCACAAACTCGGAAGAGCTATGGCGCACGTGAGTTTTTGCCGTTTTTCAATTCATTATATTCGCGTAGTAAGTGTTTTGGGGATTTTCATGTTGCGGTGTGCAGGGATTTGCGACAAGATAGCCGCTTTGTGTGTGCAGAAAAAAGGCATCGTCATTTTTGGTTATCTCTCAGTATTCCCAGTGTTCTTCAAATATAATCATGTGTTATCAGCAGAAAACTCCAAATTCTCACCCACTCTCTCAGAGAAGAGGTGTGGTATACGTGAATCGGCAAATTTGCGACGAACATGAATTATATATATATATATATATATATATATATATATATATATATATATATATATATATATATATATATATATGAATATATATATATACATTAAATTATATATATATATATATATATATATATATATATATATATATATATATATGTATATATATATATATATATATATATATATATATATATATATATATATATATATATATACATATATATATATATATATATATATATATATATATATATATATATATATATATATATATATATTTATATGTATATATATATATATATATATATATATATATATATATATATCAATTCATCTATATATATATGTATATATCTATATATATATATATATATATATATATATATATATATATATATATATATATATATATATATATATATGAATCTATTCATATATATATATTTATATATATATATATATATATATTTATATATATATATATATATATATATATATATATATATATATATATATATATATATATATATATATATATATATATATATATATTTATATATATATATTCATATTTGTGTATATATATTTATATATATATATATACATATATAAATATATATATATATATATATATATATATATATATATATATATATATATATATATATATATATATATATTCATATGTACATATATATATATATGAATATATATATATATATATATATATATATATATATATATATATATATATATATATATATATATATATATATATATATATATATATATATATATGTATATATATATATATATATATATATATATATATATATATATATATATATATATATATATATTTATATATATATATATATATATAATATATATATATATATATATATATATATAGTTTCATATATATATATATATATATATATATATATATATATATATATATATATATATATATATATATATATATATATATATATATATATATATATATATATATATGAATATATATATATATATATATATATATGAATCAAAGTAAATGAATATATATATGGGGCTCAAGAGGGCATCACCTTCGACCAGCGAGCCGTTGAACGCAGTGCGGAGCGGCGAGAAGTAGCCCGGCCGACACGTGCACTGGTAGGCTCCGCGCGACCAGCCCATGGCGTGGAGCTCGCACTGCGTAGTCCTGTTGTGGCACTTGTGCGTGCCGTGGAACACTGCGATCTGATTAGCTGGCGCGCGGCCGGCCGATACGTCGCACTGGTTCACGCCCAGGCCGGACACGTCCACGTCCAGGCTCAGAAAGCCCTTCACCCTGCAACACACCAACACACAGCAGCTTGTCTCACTCCTGATACATCTTCTCCAAGCATCCAGGTTCATAGATGAATCAAATAACACTAATCCCGTGTGGACATATCATAGTCTCCGAACTCAAGATCAATTATCGGTCTCCACAATACCCGGATTTACTCACAGGCTGGCAAGGCTGAAGCCTGGGGGCCCAGGAGCCCAGGGGGCGCTCGGGCTCTCCAGGGCTTCCATAGTTTTGTGTCAAATGAAATTAAATGGTATCAAAATATGCAACACGACGTTATATCATGTAGTTGAAAATGAAACCGAAAGTATCACGTACCTATTTTCATTATCATTCCCCTTCATATTGTCATTGATATTTCAACAACATCACACACATCATTCAACTCACAGAATTAATCTGAGAAAATGATATTTCAAAAAATTCCATGCTGGGCTATTTGAACAACTGAAATATTGATATGATATGCCCTGGTATTCATTTCTGGGACTCCACCACGGGTGATAAGTCACACCCTGTCGTATGAATATGGCTTATTGGATTACTGAAATATTGCTGCAATGTACCCTGGTATTTCTTTCTCGGACTCTACTGCGGGTAAGTTACACCCTGTCGTATAAATATTCCGTTGCTCAGTAGGCCCAAGTCATCATTGATAATGCCAAGTAACGAGCGGGAATACGTTGACGTGCCACGTGGTTTTCACATTGACCAGATGGTTTCCTAAATTAATTCAATCATTTTCGATTTTGACACCAGTCTTACATACATTTTGAAAACAAGTTTGGGGGCACTGAACCAATCTCAGCCTAGAGGCGCTGGATTCTCCAATCATATTCCATGATGGAATCTATCGTGAACTATTATTATCGATCATTCAGATTGGTCGGAATAGCGTGAAATGGCGTAGTGCGACTCACCCGTGTCTGCCCGGTGGAGGAATGGCAACACTGTAGGAGAGCAGCCAGCGCGTCACGAGGCACGAGTAGTAGGGGAATGTCCACCAGCCTCGAAAAGTGGCGTCAGTGGGCGTGGCCATGAACTTGGGAGAGCGCAGCCCAGGACTCGTGTCCGCATCCTCGTACCTGGGGCATAAGAGGCATGCTTTAACTCGGCGTCAAGAGGACCATGCTTTAACCCAGCCTCATAAGAGGCATGCTTCAATTCAGCCTCATGAGAGGCATGCTTCAACCCAGCCTCATGAGAGGCATGCTAAAACCCGGCATCATGAGAGGCATGCTTCAACCAGGCCTCATGAGAGGCATGCTTCAACCCGGCCTCATGAGAGGAATGCTTCAACCCGGCCTCATAAAAGGCATGCTTCAACCCAGCCTCATGAGAGGCATGCTTCAACCCGGCCTCATGAGAGCAAGCTTCAACCCGGCCTCATGAGAGGCATGCTTCGACCCGGCCTCATGAGAGGCATGCTTCGACCTGGACTTATAAGAGGCATACTTCAATTCAGCCTCATGAGAGGCATGCTTTACACTGCCTCATAATGGGCATGCTAAAACCCGGCATCATGAGGGGCATGCTTCGACCCAGGCTCATGAGAGGCATGCTTCAACCCGGCCTCAAGAGAGACATGCTTCAAACCAGCCTCATAGAAGGCATGCTTTAACCCTGCCTCATGAGAGTTATGCTACAACCCGGCATCATGAGAGGCTTGCTTCAACCAGGCCTCATGAGAGGCATACTTCAACCAGGCCTCATTGAAGGCATGAATCAAACCAGCCTAATGATGAGCATGCTTAAATCAGGCTTCATGAGAGGCATGTTTCAACACAGCCTCATGAGAGCAAGCTTCAAACCAGCATCATGAGAGGCATGCTTCGACCAAGAATCATGAGACGCATGCTTCAACCAGGCCTCATGAGAGGCATGCTTCAACCCTGACTCACGAGATGCATGCTAAATCCCGAACTCATAAGAGGCATGCTTCAACCCGGCCACATAAGAGGCATGCTTCAACCAAGCCTCATGGGAGCAAGCTTTGAACCGACCTCATTAGAGGCATACTTCGACCCAGCCTCATGAGAGGCATGCTTCGACCTGGACTTATAAGAGGCATACTTCAATTCAGCCTCATGAGTGGCAAGCTTTAACCCTGCCTCAAGAGAGGCATGCTGAAACCCTGCATCATGACGGGCATGCTTCGACCCAGGCTCATGAGAGGCATGGTTCAACCCGGCCTCATAAGAGGCATGCAACAACCCTGCATCATAAGAGGCATGCTTCAAACCGGCCTAATGAGGAGCATGCTTCAACCAGGCCTCATGAGAGGCATGATTCAACCCAGCCTCATGAGAGCAAGATTCAAACCGGCCTCATAAAAGGCATGCTTGAACCCGGCCTCATGAGAGGCATGCTTCAACCAGGCATCATGGGAGGCATGCTCCGACCCAGACTCATGAGAGGCATGCTTCCACCCAGCGTCATGAGAGGAATGCTTCAACTCAGCCTCATGAGAGGCATGCTTCAACCCGGCCACATGAGAAGTATGCTACAACACGGCCTCATGAGGAGTATGCTTAGACCCAGCCTCAAAAAAGGCATGCTACAACCGGGCCTAATGAGAGGCATGCTTCAACCCGGCCTCATAAGAGGCATGCTACGAACCGGCCTAATGAGGAGCATGCTACAACCCGACCTCATGAGAGGCATGCCTCAACCCAGCCTCACGAGAGGCATGCTTCAACCCAGCCTCACGAGAGGCATGCTTCAACCCAGCCTCATGAGAGGCATGCTTCAACCCGACCTCATGAGAGGCATGCCTCAACCCGGCCTCATGAGAGGCATGCTTGAACCCGGCCTCATGAGAGCAAGCTTGAACCCTGCCTCATGAGAGGCATGCTACAACCCAGCCTCGAGAGAGCAAGCTTCAATCTGACCTCATGAGGAGCATGCTTCAACCCAGCCTCAAACGAGGTATGCTTAACCATGCCTCATGAAAGAGGCATGCTATTACCCGGCCATATGAGGGATGCTTCACTTCAGCCTCATGGGAGGTATGCTTCAAACCAGCCAAATAAATGACATGCTTCAACCTGGCCTCATAAGAGGCATGCTTCAACCTGACTTCATAAGAGGCATGCTACAACCTGGCCTCATAAGAGGCATGCCACGAACCGGCCTCATGAGGGGCATGCTACAACCCGACCTCATGAGAGGCATGCCTCAACCCAGCCTCATGAGAGGCATGCTTCAACCCGGCCTCATAAGATGCATGCTTCAACCCGGCTTCATGAGAGGCATGCTTCAACCCGGCCTCATTGGAGGCATGCTTCAACCTAGCCTCATGGGATGCATGCTACAACCCGGCCTTATAAGAGGCATGCTCCCACCCAGCCTCATAAAAGGCATGCTAAAACCCGGCCTTATAAGAGGCATGCTCCAACCCAGCCTCATAAGAGGCATGCATCAACCCGGCCTCATGAGAGGCATGCTTCAACCTGGCCTCATAAGATGCATGCTTCAACCCGGCTTTATGAGAGGCATGCTTCAACCCAGCCTCATGAGAGGCAGGCTTTAACCCAGCCCCATTAGATGCATGCTTAAACCCGGCCTCATGAGATGCATGCTTGACCCAGCCTCATGAGAGGCATGCATCAACCCGGCCTCATAAGAGGTAACTTCAACCAGGCCTCATGAGAGGCATGCTTCAACTCGGCCTAATGAAAGGCATGCTTCAACCCCGCCACATGGGGGGCATGCTTCAACACGGCCTCATGGGAGGCATGCATCAATACAGCCGCATGAGAGGCATGCTTCAACCTGGCCTCAACCGAGGTATGCTTCAACACGAACTCACAAGAGGCATGCTTCAACCCGGCCTCATGAGAGGCAGGCTTCAAACTGGCCCCATACGAGGCGTGCTTGGACTCAGCCTCATAATAGGCATGCCTTAACTCAGCCCCATGAAAGGCATGCCTGAACCCTGCCTTATGGAAGGCATGCTTCAACCTGACCTCATGAAAGGCATGCTTCAACCAAGCCTCATGAGAGATATGCTCCGACCCGGCCTCATCGGAGGCATGCTCCAATCCAGCCTCATGAGAGACATGCTCCAACCCAGACTCATCAAAGGCATGCTTCAACCCGGCCTTATGAGAGGTGTGCTCCAACCCGGCCTCATGAGAGGCATGCTTCAACCCAGCCTCATGAGAGGCATGCTTCAACCCAGCCTCATGAGAGCAACCTTCGAAACGGCCCCATAGAAAGAATGCTCGAACCCGGCCTCATGAGAGGCATGCTTCGACCCAGACTCATGAGAAGCATGCTTCCACCCGGCGTCATGAGAGGAATGCTTCAACTCAGCCTCATGAGAGGCATGCTTCAACCCGGCCTCATCAGATGTATGCTTCAAAACGGCCTCATGAGGAGTATGCTTAGACCCAGCCTCATGAGAGGCATGCTCTCCTACTAAGCCCCATAAGAGGTTCGTCTCAACTCAGCCTCATAGGAGACATGTTTGAACCCAGCCTTATAAGAGGCATGCTTCACTTCAGCCTCATAAGAGGTTCGCTCCAGCTCATCCTCATAATAGACATGTTTCAACACAGCCTCATGAGAGGCATGTTTCAACACAGCTTCATAAGAGGTATACTTCAACCTGGCCTCATAGGGGGCATGCTTCAACTCAGCCTCATGAGAAGCATTTTTCAACCAAGCCTCATAAAAGGCATGCTTCAACCCAGCCTCATGAGAGGCATGCTTCTATCCAGCCTCAAAAGAGATTCGCTTCAACTCAGCCTCATGAGAGGCATGTTCCATCCCAGCCTCATGAGAGACATGCTTCCACCCGGCTTCATAACAGGCATGCTTCAACCCGGCCTCATTAGAGGCATGCTCCAACCCGGCCTCATAAGAGGCATGCTTCAACCCGGCCTCATGAGAGGCATGCTACCACCCAGCTTCATGAGAGGCATGCTTCAACCCGGCCTCATGAGAGACATTTTTCAACCCAGCCTCTTAAGAGGTATACTTCAACCTGGCCTCATAAGAGGCAAGCTTTTACCCTGCCTCATAAGATGCATGCCTTAACCCAGCCTCATGAGAGGTATACTTCAACCCGGCCTCATAAGAGGCATGCTTCAACCCAGCTTCATATGAGACATGCTTCAACTCGGCCTCATAAGAGACATGCTTCAACCCGGCCTCATGAGAGATATGTTTCAACCCGGTCTCATAAGAGGCATGCTTCAATCAAGCCTCATAAGAGGTTCGCTTCAACCCAGCCACATAAGAGGCATGCTCCAACCCATCCTCATAAGAGGTATACTTCAACCTGGCCAACCCTTCCTCATGAGATGTATGCTTCGACACAGCCTCATGAGAGGCATGATTCAACCCGGCATCATGGGAGGCATGTTTCAACCGAGCCTCATGAGACGTATTTATCAACCCGGCCTCATAAAAGGCATGCTTCAACCTGGCCTCATACGAGGCATGCTTCAACCCGGCCTCATACGAGGCATGCTTCAACCCGGCCTCATAAGATGAATGCTTCAACACAGCCTCATGAGTGGCATGCTTCAACCTGGCCTCATAAGAGGTATGCTTCAACCCGGCCCCATGAGAGGAATGCTTCGACCTATTCTCATAAGAGGCATGCCTCAACCCGGCCTCATGAGAGGTATACTACAACCTGGTCTCATAAGATGCATGCTTCAACCCAGCCTCATGAGTGGTGTGCTTCAAACCGGCCTCATAGGATGCATGCTCTAACCCAGCCTCATGGGAGGCATGGTTCAACCCGGCCTCATGAAAGGCATGCTGCAACCCGGCCTCATGGGAGACATGCTGCAACCCGGCCTCATAAGAGGTATGCTTCAACCTATTCTCATAAGTGGCATCCTTCAACCCGGTGTGGCGTGATTTCTTTACGGCAGAATATTATTATGGTCTATAATAATATACCGGTAATAGTTTACTGCACAGTAAAAGGGTACCATCAATAGTTTACGGTGCCGTAATAGTATCTCAGCAGAGCATTACGGTGCCTGGTATAGTATTATACACAGTGAAGTATATCAGTATTAATATACCAGGAGGAGTGTACGACAAGGGTGAACAAAACTACAGTACAGATATACCAGACAGCGAGCGTTATATTACTATACGTGAAGTGAGAGAATACAGTATAGATATACCAGCGTGATATTATTATGAGTTCCTAGGTCTACAGTACAGATATACCAGACAGCGAGCGTTATATTTTTATGAGTGAAGTTAGAAAATACAGTATAGATATACCAGCGTGATATTATTATGAGTTCCTAGGTCAATATAAGGTGTCTGAACACAACCGTAATGATATACCAGCGTGATATTATTATAGTAACAAATCTACAGTACAGATATACCAGACAGCAAGCGTTATATTATTATACGTGAAGTGAGAGAATACAGTATAGATATACCAGCGTGATATTATTATGGGTTCCTAGGTCTACAGTACAGATATACCAGACAGCGAGCGTTATATTTTTATGAGTGAAGTTAGAAAATACAGTATAGATGTACTAGCGTGATATTATTATGGGTTCCTAGGTCAATATAAAGTGTCTGAACACAACCGTAATGATATACCAGCGTGATATTATTATAGGAACAAATCTACAGTACATATATACCAGACAGCGAGCGTTATATTATTATACGTGAAGTGAGAGAATACAGTATAGATATACGAGCGTGATATTATTATGGGTTCCTAGGTCTACAGTACAGATATACCAGACAGCGAGCGTTATATTTTTATGAGTGAAGTGAGAGAATACAGTATAGATATACCAGCGTGATATTATTATGGGTTCCTCGGTCAATATAAAGTGTCTGAACACAACCGTAATGATATACCTGCGTGATATTATTATAGGAACAAATCTATTACAGTACAGATATACCAGACAGCGAGCGTTATATTTTTATGAGTGAAGTTAGAAAATACAGTATAGATGTACCAGCGTGATATTATTATGGGTTCCTAGGTCAATATAAGGTGTCTGAACACAACCGTAATGATATACCAGCGTGATATTATTATAGTAACAAATCTACAGTACAGATATACCAGACAGCAAGCGTTATATTATTATACGTGAAGTGAGAGAATACAGTATAGATATACCAGCGTGATATTATTATGGGTTCCTAGGTCTACAGTACAGATATACCAGACAGCGAGCGTTATATTTTTATGAGTGAAGTGAGAGAATACAGTATAGATATACCAGCGTGATATTATTATGGGTTCCTCGGTCAATATAAAGTGTCTGAACACAACCGTAATGATATACCAGCGTGATATTATTAAAGGAACAAATCTACAGTACAGATATACCAGACAGCGAGCGTTATATTATTATACGTGAAGTGAGAGAATACAGTATAGATATACCAGCGTGATATTATTATGGGTTCCTCGGTCAATATAAAGTGTCTGAACACAACCGTAATGATATACCAGCGTGATATTATTATAGGAACAAATCTACAGTACAGATATACCAGACAGCGAGCGTTATATTATTATACTTGAAGTGAGAGAAAACAGTATAGATATACCAGCGTGATATTATTATGGGTTCCTAGGTCTACAGTACAGATATACCAGACAGCGAGCGTTATATTATTATACGTGAAGTGAGAGAATACAGTATAGATATACCAGCGTGATATTATTATGAGTTCCTAGGTCAATATAAGGTGTCTGAACACAACCGTGATGATATACCAGCGTGATATTATTATGGGTTCCTAGGTCTACAGTACAGATATACCAGACAGCGAGCGTTATATTATTATACGTGAAGTGAGAGAATACACTATAGATATACCAGCGTGATATTATCATAGGTTCCCAGCGTTATATCATTATGAGTGAAGTCATACATGTTTCACACATCATATGTTGGGTTCATATAGGTGTGTACGAACACAACCGTAATGATATACCAGCGTGATATTATTATAGGATCCCAGCGTTATATCATCATGAGTGAGGTCATACATGTTCCACACATCATATTCTAGGTCCATATAGGGTGTCCGACAACAACCGTAATGATATACCAGCGTGATATTATTATAGGATTCCAGCGTTATATCATTATGGGTGAGGTCATACATGTTTCACACATCATATTCTAGGTTCATATAGGGTGACCGACAACAACCGTAATGATATACCAGCGTGATATCATCAGATATTATCTGTAATGATGTAACGATCGTTAGCTCACATCATATTTCGGGCCCATACAATGTGTTTGACTAAACTCAAACATAGCGTACACCAATCTTCCTACTATTAGTGGTATTCATATGGATATTATGATATTCATATTCATATTCATATGGATATATGGATATTAATATCATGCTGGTATATCATTACGGTAGTGTTCGTACACCTTATATGGACCCAGGACCCTACCCGAAATGATGTGCCGCTGAGAACCTATAATAATATCACGCTGGTATATCTGTACTGTATGACAATACCTCACGTATCCGATATTAATATCATGCTGGTATATCAGTACGGTAGTGTTCGTACACCTTATATGGACCTGGGACCCTACCCATGATGATGTGCCGCTGGGAACCTATAATAATATCACGCTGGTATTATCTGTACTGTAATTCATTACCTCACGTATCCGATAATGATATCATGCTGGTATATCATTACGGTTGTGTTCGTACACCCTATATGGACCCGGGACCCTACCCATGATGATGTGCCGCTGGGAACCTATAATAGTATCACGCCAGTATATCTGTACTGTAATTCATTACCTCACGTATCCGATAATGATATCATGCTGGTATATCATTACGGTTGTGTTCATACACCCTATATGGACCTGGGACCCTACCCATGATGATGTGCCGCTGGGAACCTATAATAGTATCATGCCAGTATATCTGTACTGTAATTCATTACCTCACGTATCCGATAATGATATCATGCTGGTATATCATTACGGTTGTGTTCGTACACCCATATGGACTTGAGACCCTAGCTATATTGATGTGCCTCTGAGAACCTATAATAATATCATGCTGGTATATCATTACGGTAGTGTTCGTACACCCTATATGGACCTGGGACCCTACCCATAATGATGTGCCGCTGGGAACCTATAATAATATCATGCTGGTATATCATTACGGTAGTGTTCGTACACTCTATATGAAACTAGGACCCTACCCAAAATGATGTGCCGCTGGGAACCTATAATAATATCATGCTGGTATATCATTACGGTAGTGTTCGTACACTCTATATGGAACTAGGACCCTACCCAAAATGATGTGCCGCTGGGAACCTATAATAATATCACGCTGGTATATCTGTACTGTATGACAATACCTCACGTATCCGATAATAATATCATGCTGGTATATCATTACGGTAGTGTTCGTACACCCTATATGGACCTAGGACCCTACCCAAAATGATGTGCCGCTGGGAACCTATAATAATATCACGCTGGTATATCTGTACTGTATGACAATACCTCACGTATCCGATAATAATATCATGCTGGTATATCATTACGGTAGTGTTCGTACACCCTATATGGACCTAGGACCCTACCCAAAATGATGTGCCGCTGGGAACCTATAATAATATCACGCTGGTATATCTGTACTGTATGACAATACCTCACGTATCCGATAATAATATCATGCTGGTATATCATTACGGTTGTGTTCGTACACCCATATGGACTTGGGACCCTAGCTATATTGATGTGCCGCTGGGAACCTATAATAATATCATGCTGGTATATCATTACGGTAGTGTTCGTACACCCTATATGGACCTAGGACCCTACCCAAAATGATGTGCCGCTGGGAACCTATAATAAAATCACGCTGGTATATATGTACTGTATGACAATACCTCACGTATCCGATAATAATATCACGCTGGTATATCATTACGGTTGTGTTCGTACACCCTATATGGACCTGGGACCCTACCCATGATGATGTGCCGCTGGGAACCTATAATAATATCACGCTGGTGTATCTGTACTGTATTTTATCACCTCACGTATCCCATAATAATATCACGCTGGTATATCATTACGGTCGTTGTCGGAACCCCTATTTGGACCTAGAACATATAGTATTTCATCCGTAATAATATGACGCCGTTATATCCGTACTGCTGTTTTGTGTACCCTGGTTTGGTTACAATAACACTCTTCTCCAGCCGTTATATTATCACGGATATGTCTTAACGTGTATAATACTATTCTAGCTACCCTAATAATATGCTGGGATAGCTTTACGGCAACGTAAACTATTGCTGGTATATCTTTACTGTGCAGTAAACTATTACCGGTATATCATTATAGCCGTAAACTATTGCTGCCGTGAAGAAATTTCTTTACACCGGCTCTATAAGAGGCATGCTTGAACTTGACTCTATAAGAAGAATGCTCCAACTCAGCCTTATGAGGGGCATACTTAAACCCGGCCTAATAAGATGCATGCTTCAACCCAGCCTCATGAGTGGTGTGCTTCAAACCGGCCTCATGAGATGCATGCTCTAACCCAGCCTCATGAGAGGCATGCTACAACCCGGCCTCATGGGAGGCATGGTTCAACCCGGCCTCATAAAAGGCATGCCTCAACCTGGCCTCATGAGAGGCATGCTTTCACCCGGCTTTCTAAGAGGCATGCTTCAACCCGGCCTCATAAGAGGCGTGCTTCAACCCGGCCTCACAAGAGACATGCTTCAACCTGGCTCATAAGAGGCATGCTACAACCCGGCCTCATAAGAGGCATGCTTCAACCCAGCCTTATAAGAGGCATGCTTCAACCCAGCCTCATAAGAGGCATGCTACAACCCGGCCTCATAAGAGGCATTCTTTCACCCAGCCTCATAAGAGGCATGCTTCAACCCGGCCTCACAAGAGGCATGCTTCAACCTGGCCTCATTAGAGGCATGCTACAACCCGGCCTTATAAGAGGCATGCTTCAACCCAGCCTTATAAGAGGCATGCTTCTACCTGGCCTCATAAGAGGCATGCTACAACCCGGCCTCATAAGAGGCATGCTACAACCCGGCCTTATAAGAGGCATTCTTTTACCCAGCCTCATAAGAAGCATGCTTCAACCCGGCCTCACAAGAGGCATGCTTCAACCTGGCCTCATTAGAGGCATGCTACAACCCGGCCTTATAAGAGGCATGCTTCAACCCAGCCTTATAAGAGGCATGCTTCTACCTGGCCTCATAAGAGGCATGCTACAACCCGGCCTCATAAGAGGCATGCTACAACCCGGCCTTATAAGAGGCATGCTACAACCCGGCCTTATAAGAGGCCTGCTTCTACCCGGCTTCATAAGAGGCATGCTTCCACCCGGCTTCATAAGAGGCATGCTTCAACCCGGCCTCATAAGAGGCATGCTCCAACCATGCCACAACGGGATCCGGAGAGTATTTCGAGTACCGCCGAAAAATTAACTTGACAAATGAACAGAATCACAAAATTCAGAAAGGTTTCAACATAGAGTAGAACACTGATAAAGAAAGTGGAATACCGAAGAAATGTAACATTTCTATCGCATGGAATGCAGTCTCACCAATTCTGACAGACACTCTGACACAGACTGTCAACACAATCAAGTCACTCGAATAATCAAGAAGCAACAACAATTCAATAGATTTTCTTCAGTACGTTTTTCAGGGAGGAGTGGGGAAAAAACGTACTGACGCGAAAAACGTACTATTGAACATCGCCCTGAAATAAATACGTGTTATGAGATTGAAAATGATGATAAGTATGCCTAGATACAATGTGAAAAGTTCAGAACTGGAAGTGTGGAGATTTAGATTAATTGGAAACCAACTAGGTATCAGCGCATGAGAAGAATGGAACTTGGAGATATCACCAACCGCTGGAGAATTCGGAGAGGAATCAAAAATAGGATGCGCGATTTGACACAGCGAGGAAGACGGAGTGACCACATGGATGAAAGCGTGGGCAGGATGAGGAGTATGGGAAGATGTGTGATGGGAGAGAGTGTTGGAAGAACGGATGAGGCATGGCGAATAATAGTCGACCAATGAAGGGAATGGAGAGGAGTATGATGGCGAGGAGAGAGATCACACGACAGTTTTGTTAAGGTCGGCATTCATGATGGAATAATATCATCAGATGAGCGTAGCGAAGATTTCCATTTCAAATACCGAAAATAATTGGGGTTCGTTTTTTTTCGTAGTTCTGTTCACGGCACACAGGGCAGGAAAGGAGACCCAATCAATTCGAAACTTCTCAGGCATATGAAAATGACTTTTATTTCGTTATAATAGGTTGGATAGTTCATCCAGAAAATTGGTTTTACGGGTTTTCCGGGAGATTCGGAAAGTTTGGGAAATTCTCATGAGAATGACCCGTAGAAAAAATATTCAAAAAATCAAAATTTAACAAAAGCTCTGGAATTCTCACTGAATTAAAATGAAAATATCGTGAACATCAGGAATCGGATGAGAAATATCGAATGAAACTTATTTATGATCCATTTTTCCACATCAATCCGCGGGCTTTTTTCTCTCAAGGTACTTCCGGTATTTCAGGCCCAGTCGAGTTTCGACTATCTTAGAGTGTGTTCATGATACTCTTAACTCCTGGCAGAAATATTCACGTTATTAGGGTATATAACTTCGGCCAAGGGGTGGGGAGGGGAAGGGGTGACAACAGACAATACCCCGAACCGATCCCAGGATCTGAGTAAGCGTGTAACAATAGGCTTAACCAAAAAAAGGCTTAACCAAAAACCAATTGACCTGAACATAATTTTCATTGATGAGAGGTAGCAATTTTTGAAGGGGTGGAGCCAAATCCTCCAGTTCAACTTTGTGTCAAGAAGTATAGAAGTTTAGGTCAGTTAGTTTTTGGTGCACTAAAAACTTCCAAACCAACCGACCTAAGAATGAACTATACTTAAAATAGGCTGTACTTAAAACCAACTGTCCTTAAAACCAATTGTCCTAAAAACCAACTGTCCTAAAAACCAACTCTTCTAAAAACCAACTGTCCTAAAAGCCAACTGACCTAAACTGATTCCTCGAGGCTGGGAGGTAACAATTCAGGAAGGAGAGAAGTCACACCTCCCACTCTACTTCTTGTACAGGCTAGACAAGTGATAGAAGTGTAGATCAGTTGGTTTCTAATACAGCCTATTTTCAGTACAGTCGGTTTTCAGGTCAGTTTATTTTCAGTACAGTTTACTTTCAGTACAGTTTATTTTCAGTACAGTTCACCAATTCTCGCTCACCATCTGATAAACTAGGAAAACGCGTTATGTGTTTCCGCGTTGATGGATGAGCGAATACAAAAAAATGAAGTAATTATTATTTTTTCGAATTGATATTTTAAAAATATCGAAATAGAATAAACATGTGAAACCGTGTGAAAGACCCTAGAGAGAGAATAAAAAAAAACGAAGTAATTTTTTTAAATTGATATTTTGAAAATATCGAAATAGAATAAACATGTAAAACCGTGCAGCGTGGTCATGTCATCACTCGTATTCATTATTTCTAGTAAATAATAAGAAAATCGATTATATTTATCCATTAAATCAGTTAAATTTGGGAACTTGGAAAGTTTGTAAATACAAGTCATTTCGAAGATGTATCCATGTCCAACTGTCGTCTAATAGTTGAGTATTTGTTGCGATGAATAATAAAATATTTCACAAAATTAATTTCAATATTTTCATTCATAATATCTTCATCTGAATGAAACAATTAATCTTTTCAAAGTCATTTCTTTTATTGTATTGTAAGTATTTGTAAAATAATAACTAAGCTGTAACCACAGAATGATTTCAGTTTACCCGATGAGAAATATTCAATATTCAAATTTATTCACCAAAAATTCAGGCAGCTAAGCATATAATTTGTTATTTATATACTTCAAGTGATCATATTTGGAAGCTGATTTAATAAAATTGAAATTAAAAATCGCAATACGTTGTGGGATCTATTCTTGAAATGACCTCTTGGTAAATTAAAATCAATTTTATATGAGTAGAAATTATTTTTCGCCGGTTGCCATTGGTGGTTAAGCCCCATCAGTATCATCAAACTTGCAACCATGGACAGGGTAACTTTTTTGGGAAAGCTCCTCGATAGGGCTGGCGAAAAGTTCAACCTAAAGACTGAAACCCGTACAAATAACATAATGGAAATATAATACGTTTATGAGAATAGTGTTATTTTGACATTGATGGATTGAACCATAAGAACAAGCGTAGGCTATAGACGTGAGCCGAGTCAACAGAGAGTATTATCATTGAATGTAAAAAGGTAATGATAATAATGTGGTATCTGAATAGATAGAATTGGGATCTATTCTTGAAATGACCTCTTTGTGAATAAAAATCAATTTTATATGTGTAGAAATTATTTTTCGCCGGTTGCCATTGGTGGTTAAGCCCCATCAGTATCATCAAACTTGCAACCATGGACAGGGTAACTTTTTTGGGAAAGCTCCTCGATAGGGCTGGCAAAAAGTTCACCCTAAAGACTGAAACCCGTACAAATAACATAATGGAAATATAATACGTTTATGAGAATAATGTTCTTTTGACATTGATGGAATGAACCATAAGAACAAGCGTAGGCTATAGACGTGAGCCGAGTCAACAGAGAGTATTATCATTGAATGTAAAAAGGTAATGATAATAATTTGGTATCTGAATAGATAGAATTAATCATAAGAACAAACACAGGCTAGACGTAAAATATAGAAAGGTAACGATAATAATGTTGAGTAGGCGAGCAGGCAATAGAGGTCTATAATGGTTGTTCCGGTAACGTTTTGGATAGCAATCTTCGTTCTTCCCTTTTTCTCTGCTGTAATGATGTTGAGGAACTGAGAGAATCAATTCTTGTAAATGGGAAGGACGGATCCAGCATCAGATTTTTGATGGCACGCACTCGGGACAAAGCCACAAAACTCATCCCTACTGCGAATTCCTTTGTTCCAAGACTCACCACGGCGGCATCCAAAGTCATTTCCTGGCATTTATGAATGGTAACTGACCAGGCTAACTGTAGAGGAAATTGGATACGAGTACATTTTACTCTCCTAGCATTCCAAGCTCTCGATACGGGGCATATGGGGAAGACTTTAGGTTGGTGAAATGAAGGGCCTTGATAATTATCAAATTCTACCAATATGCACAGAGGTTGATCATGAGGTGGTTTCGTGTGTGGAGAGTAAATGATATCCACAACAGTCCCAGTGGCTCCGTTTACAAGACCTTGAGATGTCCACAGATTGGATCTCAACATAACACGGCAACCAGGAGCTAGATATATGATAGGTTGCAGCCCCTGTGCATCATCTTCTGTGCCGAGAGCAGCGGAAGGACAGTTATGTTTGGCGGATATTTTTGCAACAGGGTGCGCCAAAGATGTTAATTTATTCATGTTGTGTGATTGAACAATGTCTTTAGTAGGACCAAGGTACAGAGCAGAATTGAATGACAATTGTTCCTCTGGAGTAAGTGACGACTTGAAGCGTGATTGAAGAACTTTCCAATCGTCAATTGTTGCACAACCGTTACTTAGTCTTGATAACAAATCTCTAAATCTTTCCTGTTCAGGGCTATTTCCTGCTTGCCTATGTATAATTGAAAGAATTATGCAATGATTGAAAGAACGATAGGCAAGTAACCCATCATTGGACAGGCCGAAGTTAAATGGTTTGTCGCTATAAAGAGCACGATCACAAACGGGTGGGAGCTGTTTAATGTCGCCAAAAAGATATATGAAAAGTTTGCCAAACGGATGAACAGCGCTGTTTGGTTTGGCTTGGCGACATCTTTTATCAATCATAGCCAATAGAGTACAACCAATCATGCTATATTCGTCAATCAAAAGGAAGTTGATATTTTTCATGGTCAATTGGAATGATCTCTCAGCCCTACCGGTCAAATCGGCAAACTTGGATGAGTTTGTGGTGATATGGAGAGCTGAATGTATGGTAGAACCATTAATATTAAATGCGGCCACCCCCGTAGGTGCAAGTACCATGTAACTGTTGTCTCCAAGAGCTTCCCTCAATCGTTGGGTCATAGCCTTAATAATTGTACTCTTGCCCGTACCAGCTGTACCTTGAACAATTAACCGCCTGACAGGTTCAGGTTGTAAGCCATCAGCGTTATCATTGATATTCGATATCTGAGTTTCAAGAAGATTCAAGATGTTTTGTTGTTCTTCACTATATGTCATTGTTTGATATACGTTGTCTTCTACTTCAATTTCTATCTCACGGACGTCTTGAAGGAAATTATTCACTATGTCGATATTTGGATATTTCAAGTACGATTCGTTCCAAGGAAACATGGCATCAAACTCCCTTGTCCCCATCTCTGCTCGAATAACTTGTGCGTTGGGACCCATGGCAGCCACGGTCATCCACTCATCCTGATGCCTGTCCGGTTCCACCTGATCTCCATCCTCATACTCATCGTCACTCATTGCGGTTGGTACATGTTCCTCATCATTCGTCAAGCCAAGTCGTCTGTACACATCACCCCAAAGTTCTTCATGAGGATTAATCAGATTGAAATCAGACCACACACTACGTAATAGAACTTGTTGCCTGAAATACAGCTCGTTTTTATCCAGATCATCAGAAAGTTTTAGACGGGGAAAGACTCGAACAATAGCGTCTTTTCTGCGACAAATCCAGCGGTTAGTTTTCCAATAATATCTAGAAGCAGCTTGCATTCACGTTGAATGTGACATATGATCTGGGCGATCAGGATATTTGGCAACAAAACTGTTATCAGAATCAGCTTCCTCCACGGGGGGTCCTGTGAGTAGCGGAACCCACTTCTCGCCACCGACATTGAGAGTTACGAAAGTTCTGGTCGAGTGGTATAATGGATAACCCATAAGTATGTGACAGCATTCTTGTGCTGAAATATCGCGTTCGGCAAGAGATTGAATTATTAATTTTTGGATCGCAAGTTTAGCTGGATCATGTGCAGTTACCTCATTAGCGAGAATATTTGATAACAGATCTTTAAATGACGAGGATTGTGGTTCACTCTTAGCTGCATATTTAGCGATATAATTAAGGACGGCGTCTTTAGAAACAACAGCTTGTACGTCAATGTTTGCCCTCCATGATTGAATTATGAACTGATTATAACGATTTATGAGGGGATCATTACGTTCTGTTTCTATTGAAATATTGTCTTCATTCTCTCTCCTCACAAATTTTGTTTTTTCACATAAAACGAAGGGAAACTTGAAGCGACATGTTGAAACCTTCGAATTCTTCTTCCTCCGAAGACAATATTTTTCACTACAACGCGTGTGTCGTTGTATTTTATTTATTAAATGTGTAAGGTCTTCTTCCAGATCAACAATCTCACTCATCCTTATCTCACAAGGATGAGTGACTGGAGGTGGTTCGTTCAGTCCAGGATTTACTGTTGAGACCAGAGAATGAAAATATTGTAAAACGTCGTCATTGCCCTCTTCATCGTCAAAGTCTAAATCTTCCACATTAGGTGCGCCATCTAACCACAATAGTCCGTGAATATGACTGCTACCGCGATGTTGCCACTCGTAGCGATACCAGAAATCTTTGACATTGAATCTTAAAGCAAGAATATTTTTGACATAAAATGAAGCTCTTTCTTGAAAAAACCATGAAACGATGAGAGGATTTTCACAGAGTAACTTTCGACGAAGAGATGTAGCTTCGTTAGGATTCATATCGTCAAAGTCTACCCCCGGAGCGAGTAAGTCATATAATTCGGGCCAATGTAAATCAGCTGCACTCAGTGTGAAGAAAAGTGTTGGGGTACCTAACGATTCAACCATATCTTTCAACTCGCCACATCGCTTGAACCAGTAGGATTTAGTTACACGTAGAGAAGACGCAAAAAACATGACTTTATTTGCCAATAGTGGACTTGTTTCTAAAAGTTGTTTCAATTGATCAGCTGTTTTTCCATTTAGATCTGCTTTTTTGACTAAAATATTGCCTTGGCTGATTGCATTCCAACGCAAAATTGAATTAAGAGCAAAGAAACGAAAACGATCATCCTTAGCAAATCTCTCATCTTTGAATTGCATGAGAAACTGAAAATATTGAGTCGGTTTTATCACGTTCAATCTAGATGAATCTCGTAAATCACAAAGTCCAGAAGGAAAGAGAGTTGGAAAAGCTTGTGCGATGTAACCTCCTGTGCTGAATTCATTGATAGGGTTATTCATTACTTCAGGCCAAGGTACTGTATCAGAATGTAAAGCACCATCTATTCTCTCCCTCTGATTAAGGGGAATTAGCTGAGGGACGTTATTGTGTTCGAGAATGTCGTTATCATTATTAATATTTTCATTGGCCGTTATCTCCATGTATTGTAGATCCCCATATACATTTCCATCTTCAGGAAGACCAAGTAAAACGTCATCAACGATATCAATATCTTTATAAAAACGGTTATTAGATTTTAACCACAAAAGTGCATTTCTCAGACGTGTAGACGAAACATTGAAGTCAGCAATATTGTCGTTATCAGACGATACACGTCGTACAATGATGACAGCATTAAGGTTATTCAAAGTATGGGGCAATTTTTTAGCAAAAGCTTCAACATTTTGAGGAAAATTTATGACATTACCACTATATTTATATTGTTGTCCTTGAACTCTGTAAACAGATACAACGGGATGAATACGGGCAATTAATAAAGTTTCTATCATTGATAGACAAGACAGTTCATCGGGAACAATGCCAGGGTCCATGTAATTTGCAGCGGTGAATTTTCCGGGAGACTTCTTACAAATGTTACACACACCACGACATAATTTCAATCCCGGAAATCTGACTTGACAAGAATCACATGAAGCCCATTTCAAGTCACTCATGTGCTTCTCGAACTTGAGCCGAAGTCGCACATCGCCGTTTTGGTTTATTGTGTTACGTGGAGCAAAGCGCTCCAAACCCGAATTCGCAGACTCCGATCGTCGGACCCTCCGAGTCTCAGCAACTCGCTCTCGGCTGAGTACACGCCTGGCTTGTCTCTGCTCCTGCGATTCATTCAGGATGGATTGAGTGACTCGATCAAGACTGAGTACACGCCTGGCTTGTCTCTGCTCCTGCGATTCATTCAGGATGGTTTGAGTGACTCGATCAAGACTGAGTACACGCCTGGCTTGTCTCTGCTCCCGCGATTCATTCAGGATGGTTTGAGTTACTCGATCAAGACTTGAAACACGCCTGGCTTGTCTCTGCTCCTGCGATTCATTCAAGATGGTTTGAGTTACTCGCTCGAGACTTGAAACACGCCTGGCTTGTCTCTGCTCCTGCGATTCATTCTGGATGGTTTGAGTTACTCTCTCGAGACTTGAAACACGCCTGGCTTGTCTCTGCTCCTGCGATTCATTCAGGATGGATTGAGTGACTCGATCAAGACTGAGTACACGCCTGGCTTGTGTTTGCTCCCGCGATTCATTCAGGATGGTTTGAGTTACTCGATCAAGACTGAGTACACGCCTGGCTTGTGTTTGCTCCCGCGATTCATTCAAGATGGTTTGAGTTACTCGCTCGAGACTTGAAACACGCCTGGCTTGTCTCTGCTCCTGCGATTCATTCTGGATGGTTTGAGTTACTCTCTCGAGACTTGAAACACGCCTGGCTTGTCTCTGCTCCTGCGATTCATTCCGGATGGTTTGCGATATTCGCTCGAGACTGAGTTGACGTCGTACTTGACTTTGTTCCTGAGATTCATTTCTTCGGGTTTGAGTTACTCGCTCCAGGCTGAGTGCACGCCTGGCTTGGGATTGCTCCTGCGATTCATTCTGGATTGTTTGATTTATTCGCTCGAGACTGAGCTGACGTCTAGTTTCAGTTTGATGTTGAGTTTCATTCATACGGGTTTGTGATACTCGATAGTGGTTGAGCTGCTGTCTAGCCTGAGCTTGTTCGGGTGTTTCAATTGATAAAGAAGCTCTCACCCTATCCAAACTTTCACGACGGCGTTTAGCAGATTGTTCTTCAGTTTCATTCTCACGTTGGTCATTTACTCGTTTCCTTGCCGCAGTCACTTTGGACCGGCTAGATTTTCTCCCCATTTTAGGCATTTTGAATAATTATATAGTATCTGAGAATTAAACTATAGGATGATTCATTTCATATTTCTCGAATGATAATGAAATCAGGCTACAATGTACAAAACTCCTTGAATATCCTATAAACTCCTTTTATATTTCAGACGAATGATGCAAAAATCATTGAATATTTTGGACAAAAATCCTTCAATATCTTCAGTCCACAGACATGTGAAATAAAAGTCTTTAAATACCTTCAATCGAGACGTTTGAGACAAACTTTTCGAATATTCACAATACAGACGTGTGGGACAAAACTTGAATATCTTCAATCCATATGTGTGAAATAATACCAGAAGTTTAGAATAAAATTCCTCAAATATCTGACTTGTGAAATCAAGTTGCAAGAAGAGAATGATTCTGCTCAATGATTCTGCTATTTCATTGTTGTGTTATGAAGATTTTGTTTCTAAGCTCCGTCAAGCCGTGACAAATATTTGTGTGCAGTGGTTTTTTCCAAAACTCGTAGACAGGCTTATTATTCCTACGAATGGAAGGCTTTGGATGAGTGGTTATTATGGAATAGAGGTCTAATCGAAATATAAGAACCTTGTATTTTGAAGATCAAATCCCAGCCTTCTGTATATAGATCTGATTGATAGCATTCGTAGGCTATTCTAATGAATGAAATTGAACATAATAAAAATCGCTTTTTTAAATTTTTTACTCCGAAACGTCACATCCGATTATTGTAAAAGTACGTAATAATGTGTATTATTATGTTGTTCGGGTTCTGTAAAAATTTGAAAAAATTCGGAAAACATTCACTTTGTCATTTTTTCCGCCTGGCTTATTCATACGGGTTTTTTTCAAACTTCAAAATGATTTATCTCAAGAATTGTTGAACCGATTTTGCCTCAAAACTATACAGCATCAAGTCAGATAGGGGTTCATGTGTGTGCCAAGTTTCATCATGATCTGAATTTCTGTTTGACCTGTAGAGCGCGAACAAAAAAACAAAAAAAAAAAAACAAAAAAAAAACACATTCGATTTTTCAAGTACAGTGTAATTAAGTCTTCGCTACGCTCATCCAAAAACACAGAGCAACTGCAAATTATTTCAAGAACCAATGCAGATCGCTTTTTATCAGAGAACAAACTGAAGATACAAGCTACGTACAAGAACTTGGAAAATCTCAAATGAGGTAGGCCTACAACTAGGAAAACGCAGGATCTGCGTTGTGAGATGAGCTTAGGATTAGGAAAATGTGGAATGAAAAATATTCTGTCAGCTCAATCCACATCTACGGACCTTGAATTACTTTGAACTTTCGAACACCTTATCTGCAACTTCTTGATTTTCATGGTGCTGTAACCTGTTGCATATAGTCTACACTTCGCATTATCAATTGATCCCAATATTCGATAAAATGAATACTTTTATTGCGTTCTCTCTCTTATTTCTCATTCGATTGTTGTGAAAAATCACTGGAAATATGTATGATGGTGATTTCCATATCCAGTGGAAATTTTAAAGTTCTTGCAAAATTTGCATAGCACAAGTATTTCCTATCCAGGTTATTTTCATGAGAATTTTCCAAATTTTCCGATTCTCTTTCCTCAAAAACCTTGCGATAAAATTCTCTGAAAAACAATTCCATCCTCTTCTGGTATAACACCAATATGTGAGAGAAGTTCAAGTTGAATGTTTCTTTTCCTGACCCGTATGCCACGTGCAAACGGACAGAAGAAAGAAAAGCTCATTTTTTTCGGTATATGGAATGGGAACCTTCGCTAGGCTAATCTAATAATAATGATGGCGTAACTGATCCATCACCACATGATGCTGGTTGTTATTAAAAATCATGTAATAAATATAATCTCCAGTTTGTAAGTCTATATTGAGAATCAATAATGTAAAATATTGTATAATAATGAATGAATGAATATTAGGATTTAAAGGCGCATCGACAGCGAGGTCATTTAGCGCCTGGTGTATAATAATGTATACGTAATGTGATGGAATATTTGAACAATTCAAAGTGTTATCATAGAAATAGGCAAGAAGTATGACATATACAAATTTAGATTACATGGATCATGCGAGTGCCTACGTGCAACCCTGATGAGAAGAAACTGTGCTGTGATTGGTCAGAATAGATCATCTGATTTTTATATTTTACCACGACCGAGGGTCGGACTGAGGAGGACTCATCATTCTGTCGCAAACCACGAACTGGACAAGATCACTCTGTCGCAAACCACGAACTGGACAAGATCACTCTGTCGCAAACCACGAACTGGACAAGATCACTCTGTCGCAAACCACGACGTCGAGAAGAACAAATATTACTTGGTCGTCAAACACAAGAGAAGTTCAAGCTACACTCTTCGTCAAGCACGAAATGGAGAAGATCAAGGGACAATCTCCGAAACCAGAAAACGTGCGAGCAGGTCACCAATAAGACAATATTCATTGGCTTCCGGATAAAAAGGTTCGATAAAGAAAAACGTCAAAGATCAAAAGAAAAAGAGAAGAAAGAAGAAGGAGCCTGAAACACAAGGGTATCGTACGACTATCACTAAACGATCAAAAACTTTTATTATAAAAAGGTATGAATTTATAGAAGGCTAAACACAATATTTTATGTATGTATTCATTTATTTCGTTCATTCAATTAAAAGAGAGATTTATTTAGAAAAACTACTGCGTTTGCACATATTTATGACAAATACAGATTTCCTTGATATCCCACATGCTCCCGACTTGAGTCAAGTCACAATGGTAAATTGGATTCGGAATTATGTCCATTGTTTGTTCAATCATAGTATATGTAGTATAGTATAATGAATGAATTATGTATTATATAGTGGAACTATGGTGTAGTACAGTAACTATATGTATAGTTCTGCGAGGACGCGGATAGACACTTTTGGTTCCTACCATGGGTAACTGTGGTCCGGCCTGTTGCCGGCCCGGAGGCCCTCCTCGGTCACTTGTCTGGGCCCCCCCAGCTCCCGCATGGTGTGGTCCGCCCCCGAAGCCGCGGCCTGGGGGCGGCGCCACGACGCCGAGGTGGTCACGCGGCCTGTCGACGCGTTAAGCGCCACGACGCGGACCGCCATCACGTGACGATCCGACGCTAGCAGGCTGCGCGCGAGGGCGTCCAGCAGTCCTGAGGCAGACAGAGACAGTGCAAGGGTTGGCTGCATCGTTACTGTCTTACAAGTCACAGCTCTCCCTGCTCAAGTTGATAGATACCTAGAGGTCTACAATAGAGCGTGAGCGACTTCATCACTGTATAAAATCAATCAATTGAGTCTACGCTATACGCTCATCCAATAATCAAGTTCTGATTGGAATAATGTGGATGTGGATTCGATCTGGGAACTTGTCCATCATGGCTGGCACGGCATGGGGAAGCACAAACAGCTGTGATATCTCCACCAGAAACAAAAGCTTGTGAAAACAGGGGCCAAGCCCTCACTATTCGAATACTTTTGCATATAAAAGTAGTGATATGAAAAGTGTTGTCCAAGTTAGCTCGTCAAGAGGGAAAAATGCATGTGTTTGGATAGATATTGGGCACACTGGCACACTGCCTCATGATACAATATATTGTACCGAGACGCGTGGCCGAGTGGTAACACACTGAACCGTCATTTGGGAGACCTGGTTTCGATTCCCGCCATGGTCGACCATCCTGACAGGTTTTTTTCGTGGTTTCCCTCTGTCATTCACTGTCAGTCATTGTGTATTCAGGTTGATACTGGGATGGTTCCTTAACAACAGGCCACGACCGACTCCTTCCCACCATCCAAAACATCTAATAAAATAAACTTTCATCTCATTCATCATTCACCGACACCAATGGATCGTAGCTATTAGTATAGTGCATCGTTGAAACCAAACTAGGAAAACGCCATATATGCGTTGTTGGACGAGCGGATAGTAATAGTATGTCAACTTTTTTGCCAAACTTGCGCCTACATTCGCCAATTGGGTGACATTTTAGTAAGAAATGGGTGAAAACTGCTTAGAGTGGTACCAATTCAGCACATTTTATGGTTTTTCTTCAAAATGACTCACTCGATCAAGCTGAAAGTTCTCATAAATGTGTATCATATGTTACCTAGTCATCTCTCACGACTTCCTCTCACGAGCCAATGCACCCCAGCATTGACCAATCAGGGACCTAAGATGCGTTCGCCTTCCCGGGCAACAAATGCCCACAGGCAAATTCGAGTCGTTACAATATGATGCAAACGTTCGGTAATTGTCAATGGCCATGATGGAATAGATTTGCCATTCACATTTCATTACATCATGTAAGAAGCCATCAAGCCCAGTTACAATTACCGAACGTTTGCATCATTTGCCCGATATATATCCACACATAGATCTATGCATTATCTCTCTCTTGGCCAATTACACTACTTGCATATGCCAGAGTGTTTGAATAGCAAGGACTTGGCTCGATCCCTGGTTTCACAAGTTTCTTGTTCTGGGTGGGGATATAACATGCTTGAGGAACCTCAGCCAGAGAACTCAGAAGTCTTCCCAGTCCGCATTCTCATCATTCTTCAACAAAGAGCATTCAGAATACATCAATTTTGTCTCGCTTTCACTCAGGAATGAATCGTTTGCACACTTTGCACACTAATTGGAAATGGAAATCTATAAGTATCATCATCGTCAATGACAGGACGCGTGGTGACATGAGCTGACCTGAATCACCAGCGTTGGCGATATCTCCATCTGAAGTGACCGTCCGTCCTTCCCTTCGGTTCCATCTACCTGATGTTCATTCCGTCCAGTCACGCCTGATCTCACCGTCATGCTTCCTACCGTCATGATGGGCGACACCCAAGTCCTGGAGCAGCATGGCGGCCATGTCTGCCTTCTGGCGAGCGCTCTCGTAGCGGCTCGTGCCGAGCGGGACCGCTACGGAGCGGTAGTTCTCGGTGACGCAGAGCGGACCTGTGTTGTCGGACGCGACGTCGTGGATCGTCTGGAGCGCGGCCTCGCTATCCTACGGGCACACCAATCGAGGAGATCACCATCAGGACAGAAACGTGTGTAAAGATGGCGTCTGGTCTACTGAAATTAAATCAGAAGTGGGGCTCGAAGATGACAGATGAATTTAATCATCCAATTCGTCATCGGTTATAATGTTGAATCGCAATGATTTCTTCAGCTTAATTTTCTGATAATCTGATAAGAATACAAATATCAGTGAAAATTAATGAAAGCCTTAGCAATCAGGTGAACGAACAGTCGTGGAAATGGTGTTGCAGGGTTATTGAAGTCAGGTGACGTCACGATAGGGTACATTAGAGAGGTACTGGTGTTCATTTCTCAGCTCATCCCTCTACTCGAGGGAAGCACGTAGCGTTTGCCTAGTAACTATTCAAGTCTTTGTCATATAATTGTCAGGCGTATACAGCTATAAACCACATTTCTTAGCTGTATACGCTTGAAAGTTATGCGACATGACTTGAATAGAAATAACTTATTGGATGAGCGAAGCGAAGACTCCCATTAGGCTGAATATGTATCTTTCTCTGTTTTTTTTTGTCCGCGTTCCACAGGTCGGAATGTTTGATTGATCAATACTGGGAAAACGCTATATACGCGTTGTTTGACGAGCGGAAAGTAATAGTATGTCGACTTCTTTGCCAAACTTTTGCCTACATTCGCCAATTGGGTGACATTAAAGTTAGAAATTGATAAAAACTGCTTTGAATGGTACCAATTTAGCACATTTTATGGTTTATCTTCAAAATAGCTCACCCGATCAAGCTGAAAATTTTCAGAAATGTGTATCAAAATGTAAATCAACTTCACGCAGAATTTCATTTTTTTGAAAAAAAAAAAATTTCCGTCGTGTGATTTTAATGGGCATTAGTAGTGTGAAAATGAGAAAACGAGTGCACTTTTTCCTGGAGCAAGATGGCGGTCGTGACGTCACACTCCAACCTATGCTATTAGGCACTAACATCACCCGGTCAAGGTCATTAACCTCTCATCCAAGATGGCGACCAAGGTCATAAACCTATGAAATCATCCAAGATGGCTGACATGACGTCATATTATTTCGGCGCCATTTTCAATTTTTAATTCCCGCGCCATTTTTTAAATTTCGAATTTCCGCGTTATCTTCAATTTCGAATTCCCACTCTGTATGCAGGCGTGATCTGGTGGCCATTTCAAAATCTAAATCAATCGATTGATTATTTTTACGATTCAGACGCTATCTGCTGGCCCATTTTGAAACCAAATCAATTAATTAATTAATTGATTATTTTTAATACAAAATGACCGAGTAATAGGATTTAAACCTGAGAGATCAGCGTTTGAAGTCATGAGTCTTAACCACTGGACCAATCAACCATCAGGAATTCCATGCGTTAATATTCGATACAAGCTCAACTATCTGACGTGTGAGAGATAATTACATACCATAACCAAACCTACGCTATTATACACTAACCTCATCACATTTACCTCACTCTCAGAGGTTCTTAATTCGAGGGCTCCTAATTTTCGGGGGTTTCCAATTTCTGGGGGGCTTAAGATTTTTGAGGGGTTTCTTTTCAAAAAACAAATATTTCATTTTCAAGTGACGTCACATTCTAACCTATATACACTATAATCTCACCACATTCACCTGATTCTGATTCTGGGGCTTTTAATTTTCGGGGATTTTTCGGGGCTCAAGATTTGGGTCTTTTCTTTTATAATTTACACATTCTCACTATTGTGAGTGTTGATTATTCTCTCACGATAATTCTCAAACAATTCAATTTTTATTTGAGGATGTAAGATGCTTATGTTATCTTCTCCCTACGGTGTTTCTTGATATATATATATTCTTTTTCATAGGTTTTTTTAATTTTTCATAAGTTTTTTTTTTCAATACTGTGAATTTTGAGTTCAAAACCTTTTTCCATTTATTCTTTCGATCCGAATACAACTCTTATCATACTTATACAAATAAACCATTCATATATTATTTCCTGAAAGAAGTTGTTATTCTCCTTAGTAATTTGATCAATCCAAATACATTTATATTCTGCCAGTGATTGCTAACTATCTAAATAGTATTTTTGAATCGTAGATTTATCAATATGTTCTGATTTCTATTATTCGTCTGTAAATGATAATCATATATCATGTGCTCGGTATTTCTCACAGAGCAGAGTTTTATTTATAGAGTTGATATACATGACATATACATATACATGTACATATACATGATACACATAAGTTTCTGGAGTTGTTATTCATGATGTTATAAAACAGAGGATTCATTGAGAGAGGATAGCGAAAACATAATTATGTTTCTCATCAAAATACGTTTTTCTGAACAATATTAATTTATTGTTACATGTTATGTTAACAGTTCCCATTATATACATTCTCAATTTCAATACATATATTTCAATACCAATACAAAAAGACCAAGATTTCCGTTCACAATCAATATATTTCTATTCATCCAATAAATGAATTGTATACGTTCGAGGTAGACATTCATTCACTCTATCATTCTGGGAATTTTGAAATGCTCATGAGCTAAAGTGTCTATTCCGTTAATCAAAATATAACGTTTGTCATCAAAACAAGATAGTGTTGTTTTTCTTTGTTTAATAGTGAACAGCTGGTGGTCGAAACTCCTTATCGAGTACATATCAGCTGACTGGATCTGTTTTTTAAAAAGACAATTTCTATAGTCATTATGTTTTACATATTTCTTGAGGGTAGATTTGACTATACCTTTACCAACTTTCTTATTAGTTCCTGTATTCTCTAAGATTGAATACATTTTGTCGCGTCCCCCAACAAATTCTTTAATAGGGGTACCATTCATCTCATCCTTCATTTTACCCAAAACTTTCTTATTTTTTTCAATGTAAAGTTGATGCTGCTTAGGGAAATTAGATGTATCAAACAAATCCTCATCAGATTTCATATCCAAGTACAAATCATCAGTTTGAATTTCATAGCATGAACTATCAGTATCCGTAAATAATAATTTCAATTTATCACCAAATTTCTTTTTTGCGTGTTCATAATGGAATGTATACATGACAGTTTCACTCGGATCCAATATAGTGAACCCTGCATAGATGGGTCGATTGAGTGATAATTCTGGCTCTTTTGAGTGAATAGCTACCAAGTTATTTGAGAATATTTTAAAACTTTCGAATGCTGGCGATGCAACCAATTTTAGTGCACGCTTTTTCTCAATAACGAGTTCAACATTAATTCTGTTGCGAATATTCTCCATAGTCTTACCAAAAACAGCGTTAATCATTAATTTAAAGAAATCTTTTTTAAAATTGTTGACAGCTAACCTCGCTGTCTTGTATTGAAGTTAATGTAAGGTTCTAACCACGCACTTTGCTTAAATTCTAGTACACGGTGAATTTTACTAACCTTCATGCCAAGAGATGTGTATTGTTTCAAATTTCTATAGTGTAAAACGTATTTCTTATTATTATTTAAATTTGGAACCAATTTTTGTACGTTTACGGGTATTTTTCGATCAAATTGCCTCAGCAGATCAGCACTATATTCAGAGATTATATTTTCAGAAATTACCATTTTTTCAGGAGCAAGAGGATAGTCATTATGTGAATCATGTAGTTTCTCGGGATATTCCATATCAACTTCTAGAATATATCCCATCTCAGCATTATCTTCTACTTCTCGAAAATTAATTTGTTTGATTTCATCCGAATTAAGTCATTTAAAATCACTGAGTGGTAACTGTTCAGACATGGCGACCCCATAAAGATTATTACAGTCCCAATATGCAATGTATTTTGAAGGCTTAGTGGGGTCATATCCATCCAAATATTTATTATTCGCCTCCGAGAAACGTTTAGAAATCATGGCTACACCTCCCCGGATGGCGCTTTCAATGAACAAATACATATAAGGATCTGTAAACAATTCTAATTTAACTCCCGACATTTTTAAGCAACTCTCCCACGCAAGTCCGGGAGCGGTATAGGTATGGGCAGGATCGAGTTGATAATTATTCAAACAAAGCGACCGAAAATTCTCAAAGACATCAGCTAGAAGAAGAACGTCTGTTTTGACAAATAAATCTTGATACTGACCTAAATTTCGAATTTCAAAAACACGCCAAACTCCACTTGCGTGATTGTAATCTATATCACTGATGTCTTCTCTTGTGAGTATATTATAAAATTTATCACGAGTTGGTAAGCTGGTCTCCATCAACTTGGATTCTGAATCAATGTAATCATAAGGAAAAACATCTTTTCGTAGTAGAAGATGTATTTTTCCCTTTTCAAAACTTTCTCCTGATATATGAAATATATCAGAACCATACCCCAACAGATTCGTCACTAATGTATCTAAAGAAGCATTTAAAAATTGGTAAGAATCGATAAACCGTAACCTACCGACTGAAAAAGAGACGTACTTTTGAATGTTATTAGGAATGCAAGTAATTTTTGCCTTGTATATAGCTTACCGATATGTTCCATAATTAAGTTGCTATCATAATTTCGAAGGTTGTGGAAAATAACTGGAATGTGTTCCACTTTCTTATAATTTGAATTATATGAATTATGAGCAGCCCCTCTAAATTTTCCGCTGAGATGACAATGATCTCTAACTCTAACCGAACCCAATACCCTACCGCATATTACACACTCACTCGCTTGCTCAAACTCGACATTATTTTCCTCGGTCATAACAAGCGGTTTCTCAGATAACATAATTTCTGTGAGCTCTTTCTCATCCATCAATGAAACTCCCAGAAACTTGTCTACTGCATGGGGTCCTCTATACACACGTGGCGGTTTGAACACTTTTCCATCAGAATTAATAATAACATACGAAAAACCAGAAGGTTCATGGCGGGTTAACTGTGTATAGTGTGAGATACATTTTCATCTTGATCACAACCAGAAATCTTTGTTGCAAAACACTCAAAGTCTGCATGAATCACAAACGGCACTCTCTGAGAGAAACTGTAATTTTTGAAAGATAAGATTTTTTCAAATTTTTGAGGCATTTTTATCTTCTGTGGATCATGTTGACTACAGAGAGTGTGATGACTTACCAGTAGAGCTGCTGAGGTGAAGCGATGTAAACAGTAAGGGCAGTAATATTTTGCACCATTATGTTTCGTTAACGAACTTAAAAGACGATTCAAATTCTTAATGTAGAAATAGTGGGAATTGTTCTCATCACTAATTAATAATAAATTGACATGATGACGACACTCGCGAAGTTCAGCTATTCTTAGCGGATAAATATTAGCTTTCTCATCATATCCAAATACGTTCACTGAAATGTCATTGTTTTATTCAAAAACTTTCGACTGTGATATAGGCACAGGTAACGAAATATTTCTCATGTCCAGTTCATTCTCGAATTGCTTATAATACTTCACTCGTTGGGCATCCTTTTTCCGAGGGTGTAAGCTTGCTAATACACTCCAAATAAAACACTTCTGATCACTATTGTTGATGTTGATTATCGATTGATTGCGTCTCAACTGAATTGAAAGTTCCATATAACTACTAGCAGCCAAGGGCAAGTACTCGGCTATTTTTAGTTCTGAATAGTAAATATGTTCGATACCCCAGTTGCTACCTTCACGAGAGAATTTCTCACTCGATTTCTGAATTTCTTCAAAAGCACAGCTAAATTGTTCATCGAAATCATCTTTTTCCAATAGCTTAAATGTTTCAGACCGGAAACACGGGCTCGTAGACATTTCTTCTTCACCAATACCACGGCTATAACGAAAAGCGATATGTACCACTTGATAACCTTGAATCTATCTAAATTACGGAACAATGTAGACTCAATTTTATCAACATGATTGTGTAGGAAACTTAGAATATCTCTGTTATCATCAGCTTGACGGAATTTATAGCTCTTGAAAACACCGTTTAACGATGAGACAACTTCAGAAGCATCTTCCTCGTCAACACACGGATCATTGTTCACAATAACATCTTCTTGACTTTGTGTCGCTGTTGAAGATTGCTGTTCTGTTTTATGAGTTTGACGATGACGTTTCAAATTTATTTCCCGACTAAACTGTTTCAAACAAATTTCACATTTGAAAATATTTGAATGGTCAATTTTGATATGATTCCTCAAATTATACGCTCGTGTGAATTTCGCTTCACACAAATTACAATGATGAGCTTGATTGTTTGTATGATTTGGTTTATGTCGATTCAAATTTGATTTTCTATCGAACACAACTCCACACTCACTACACGGAAACACTTTCTTCAATGACGAACTCATTTTCATGAAGAATCTAGACAAAGAAAATAAAATAAAAATTAATTCACCGAAAAATTTCTGATCATCAGGTTCAAAAATACTCGATCATTCAATATAGTTCACATGATACGTATAAAAAGATGGAAATAATTCATCAATTGAAATTTTATCATCAGAAATGCAGTTATTGCCACTTGGTTTTCATTTATTTATTCATTTGTATTCATTGATTCGTTATTTCTATTTTATTCCATTCCACTCATTCATTTTCCAATCATTCTTTCATTTATTCATTCATTTGTTTATTTATTGATTTTTCATTTATTTTTTTACATTTTTTTCTGAATATCAACTCTCAACTTTTCAGCATCTGATTTGGAATTGGGTGTTGAATCGATGAGAACGATATAAATATTCAAAAATAATAATACTATCATGACACATCATCAATACTCACAGAAGGTAACTGGTAGATATAACAAAGATTCGATTTGATTACAATGAAACGCTCCTACTAATAATTCGAGATGTTAATCGATGTAAGTGCAACGACCGACTGAATCATAATGTTTAGAATATCATCTTCATATTTGAAACTTGAGACTCACACACCAGCTGGAATGATCGTCGATCAGCTAGAAAAAAACACTGTAATGTCAGCAATATATAGGTGAAACGAAGAGAGACACATCCAAACAAGTTGGAACTTGTCATCCTGTATCAGAAGTATCGCAGTTATGTACTCACTGTAACACCATGAAACATTTTACCACATTTCAATCAAGTCTCAACATCGATATATCGTTACCAATAATCGATACATACTAATATCCAATCAATCCATATTACTTAGGAAATCATATACCCACCAAAGCTGAACGAACACTACCAAGAAAATCATTTGGTTGAGATGAATAATCTTATTCTGCTGATGAAGAATAATGAAAACACAAGAGAGAGAGAGGAGAGAGAGAGAGAGAGAGATAGAGAGAGAGAGAGAGAGAGAGAGAGAGAGAGAGAAAGAAAGATTCAAGTGCTGTATCAGCTATATTAATACACTCAGTCAATAATTGGGAGGAAATGAGGATTCTGGTGTACGAGTAAGATGTACGCTTCAGAGGATGGTGCCATTTTTCATTCCGAAAGGTGTCATTTCGAATTTTCAATTTCCGTCATCTATTATAAAAGAATATAAAATGTGAAACAATTAGTAAATTGTCTCAACATTATCAAGGCCTGGTATTACCAAGTCCAGTTAGCAGTCATCTGAGAGTTGGCGAAAACAAATATCCCAGGTAACCATGGTGATAACAACTTTTATCTGCCATCTAGAGCTACTCCCACGTTGGTAATACAGAGCCTAAAACAAATATGTGTGATGATGAAAAAAAAAAATGGATGAATAAATAAAAGAATATTTGAATGAATGAATGAATGAAAAGATAAATTGATGGAAAAAATGGATTGATCAATCAAACTTGGAATCTGAAAAATTCAGAAATTTGGTAAAAATGAACCACTTGAAAAATGAGATGGACTGTATTAGGATTGAAAGTAATGATGACATGCAATATTCAGAACACTTGACTTGTACTAAAACTTTTGATTTGAGCCAAGTAAACCAGAGCTTGCATTTTATTATAATGACGAAAATTGAAGAGCTCACACCATGAAAATTCTCTAATAGAGCGCGTCACTATCAAGTTCGAGAATTCACCACTAGAGCGCACCACCATCGAAATCGAGAAAGTTCGTCATTGAAGGAAGTGTTTCCGTGCAGTGAGTGTGGAGTTGTGTTCGATAGAAAATCAAATTTGAACCGACATAAACTAAATCATACAAACAATCAAGCTCATCATTGTAATTTGTGTGAAGCGAAATTCACACGAGCGTATAATTTGAGGAATCCTATCAAAATTGATCATTCAAATATTTTCAAATGTGAAATTTGTTTGAAACAGTTTAGTCGGGAAATAAATTTGAAACGTCATCGTCAAACTCATAAAACAGAACAGCAATCTTCAACAGCGACACAAAGTCAAGAAGATGTTATTGTGAACAATGATCCGTGTGTTGACGAGGAAGATGCTTCTGAAGTTGTCTCATCGTTAAACGGTGTTTTCAAGAGCTATAAATTCCGTCAAGCTGATGATAACAGAGATATTCTAAGTTTCCTACACAATCATGTTGATAAAATTGAGTCTACATTGTTCCGTAATTTAGATAGATTCAAGGTTATCAAGTGGTACATATCGCTTTTCGTTATAGCCGTGGTATTGGTGAAGAAGAAATGTCTACGAGCCCGTGTTTCCGGTCTGAAACATTTAAGCTATTGGAAAAAGATGATTTCGATGAACAATTTAGCTGTGCTTTCGAAGAAATTCAGAAATCGAGTGAGAAATTCTCTCGTGAAGGTAGCAACTGGGGTATCGAACATATTTACTATCCAGAACTAAAAATAGCCGAGTACTTGCCCTTGGCTGCTAGTAGTTATATGGAACTTTCAATTCAGTTGAGACGCAATCAATCGATGATCAACATCAACAATAGTGATCAGAAGTGCTTTATTTGGAGTGTATTAGCAAGCTTACACCCTCGGAAAAAGGATGCCCAACGAGTGAAGTATTATAAGCAATTCGAGAATGAACTAGACATGAGAAATATTTCGTTACCTGTGCCTATATCACAGTTGAAAGTTTTTGAAGAAAACAATGACATTTCAGTGAACGTATTTGGATATGATGAGAAAGCTAATATTTATCCGCTAAGAATAGCTGAACTTCGCGAGTGTCGTCATCATGTCAATTTATTATTAATTAGTGATGAGAACAATTCCCACTATTTCTACATTAAGAATTTGAATCTTCTTTTAAGTTCGTTAACGAAACATAATGGTGCAAAATATTACTGCCCTTACTGCTTACATCGCTTCACCTCAGCCGCTCTACTGGAAAGTCATCACACTCTCTGTAGTCAACATGATCCACAGAAGATAAAAATGCCTCAAGAATCTGAAAATATCTTATCTTTCAAAAATTACAGTTGCTCTCAGAGAGTGCCGTTTGTGATTCATGCAGACTTTGAGTGTTTTGCAACAAAGATTTCTGGTTGTGATCAAGATGAAAATGTATCTCACACTATACACAGTTAACCCGCCATGAACCTTCTGGTTTTTCGTATGTTATTATTAATTCTGATGGAAAAGTGTTCAAACCGCCACGTGTTTATAGAGGACCCCTTGCAGTGGACAAGTTTCTGGGAGTTTCATTGATGGATGAGAAAGAGCTTACAGAAATTATGTTATCTGAGAAACCGCTTGTTATGACCGAGGAAAATAATGTCTAGTTTGAGCAAGCGAGTGAGTGTGTAATATGCGGTAGGGTATTGGGTTCGGATAGAGTTAGAGATCATTGTCATCTCAGCGGAAAATTTAGGGGGGCTGCTCATAATTCATGTAATTCAAATTATAAGAAAGTGGAACACATTCCAGTTATTTTCCACAACCTTCGAAATTATGATAGCAACTTAATTATGGAACATATCGGTAAGCTATATACAAGGCAAAAATTACTTGCATTCCTAATAACATTCAAAAGTACGTCTCTTTTTCAGTCGGTAGGTTACGGTTTATCGATTCTTACCAATTTTTAAATGCTTCTTTAGATTCATTAGTGACGAATCTGTTGGGGTATGGTTCTGATATATTTCATATATCAGGAGAAAGTTTTGAAAAGGGAAAAATACATCTTCTACTACGAAAAGATGTTTTTCCTCATGATTACATTGATTCAGAATCTAAGGTTATGGAGACTGGTTTACCAGCTCGTGATGAATGTTATAATATACTCACAAGAGAAGACATCAGTGATATAGATTACAATCACGCAAGTGGAGTTTGGCGTGTTTTCGAAATTCGAAATTTAGGTCAGTATCAAGATTTATTTGTCAAAACAGACGTTCTTCTTCTAGCTGATGTCTTTGAGAATTTTCGGTCGCTTTGTTTGAAAAATTATCAACTCGATCCTGCCCATACCTATACCGCTCCCGGACTTGCGTGGGAGAGTTGCTTAAAAATGTCGGGAGTTAAATTAGAATTGTTTACAGATCCTTATATGTATTTGTTCATTGAAAGCGCCATCCGGGGAGGTGTATCCATGATTTCTAAACGTTTCTCGGAGTCGAATAATAAATATTTGGATGGATATGACCCCAGTAAGCCTTCAAAATACATTGCATATTGGGACTGTAATAATCTGTATGGGGTCGCCATGTCTGAACAGTTACCACTTAGTGATTTTAAATGGCTTAATTCGGATGAAATCAAACAAATTAATTCGCGAGAAGTAGAAGATAATGCTGCGATGGGATATATTCTAGAAGTTGATATGGAATATCCCGAGAAACTACATGATTTACATCATGACTATCCTCTTGCTCCTGAAAAGATGGTAATTTCTGAAAATTTAATCTCTGAATATAGTGCTGATCCGCTGAGGCAATTTGATCGAAAAATACCCGTAAACGTACAAAAATTGGTTCCAAATTCAAATAATAATATGAAATACGTTTTACACTATAGAAATTTGCACTAAAATTGGTTGCATCGCCAGCATTCAAAAGTTTTAAAATATTCTCAAATAACTTGGTAGCTATTCACTCAAAAGAGCCAGAATTATCACTCAATCGACCCATCTATGCAGGGTTCACTATATTGGATCCGAGTGAAACTGTCATGTATACATTCCATTATGTACACGCAAAAAACAAATTTGGTGATAAATTGAAATTATTATTTACGTATACTGATAGCTTATGCTACGAAATTCAGACGGAAGATTTGTACTTTGATATGAAAGCTGATGAGGATTTGTTTGATACATCTAATTTCCCTAAGCAGCATCAACTTTTCATTGAAAAAAATGAGAAAGTTTTGGGTAAAATGAAGGATGAGGTGAATGGTACCCCTATTAAAGAATTTGTTGGGGGACGCGACAAAATGTATTCAATCTTAGAGAATACAAGAACTAATAAGAAAGTAGGTAAAGGTATTGTCAAATCCACCCTCAAGAAATATGTAAAACATTTGGACTATAGAAATTGTCTTTTTGAAAAACAGATACAGTCAGCTGATATGTACTCGATAAGGAGTTTTGACCACCAGCTGTTCACTAACAAACAAAGAAAAACAACACTATCTTGTTTTGATGACAAACGTTATATTTTGATGAACGGAATAGACACTTTAGCTCATGGGCATTTCAAAATTCCCAGAATGATAGAGTGAATGAATGTCTACCTCGAACGTATACAATTCATTTATTGGATGAATAGAAATATATTGATTGTGAACGGAAATCTTGGTCTTTTTGTATTGGTATTGAAATATATGTATTGAAATTGAGAATGTATATAATGGGAACTGTTAACATAACATGTAACAATAAATTAATATTGTTCAGAAAAACGCATTTTAATGAAAAACATATGTTTTCGCTATCCTCTCTCAATGGATCCTCTGTTTTATAACACTAGGAAAACGCGGGATGCGCGTTGTGAGATGAGCTTACTTGTATGGCAATCTATAATGAAATATAACTTGTCAGCTCAATACACATCTACAAACCTTGACTTACTTCAAACGTTCAAAAACCTCACCTGCAACTTGTTGATATTTATAGTAACCTGCAACCTGTCGCATAAACACTTTGCAAAACTAATTGATCCAAATATTCAATAAAATGTACACGTTTATTGCGTTTTCTCCATTATTTCTCATTCGATTGTTATAAAAATCTCTGGAAAGGAAAAGGTGTATAATAGTATTTTTCATATTCTGTGAGAATTTGAGAGCTTTTGAAAAATTCTTGTTTTTCAAGTATTTTTCCTCCGGGTTATTCTTATGAGGATTTTCCAAACCTTCCGATTATTTTCCGGAAAAACCTTCCGATCGATTCCTCTGAATATCAATCTCAACCAATTCTGGTATGACACCAACGTTCAGAAAAAGTTTCAAGTTGATTGATTTATTTCTCTGACCTGTATGCCGCGTACATAATTACAAAAAAAAAAAAAAAAAAAACATAAAAACGAAGCCCATTTTTTTCCAGGGTGTGAAATGGAAAGCTTCGCTACGCTCATCTAATCATGAATAACAACTTCAGAAACTTATGTGTATCAACTCTACTAGGAAAACGCGGGATGCGCGTTGTGAGATGAGCTTAGAAGTATGGCAATCTAAAATGAAAAATAACTTGTCAGCTCAATTTACATCTACAAACCTTGACTTACTTCAAACGTTCAAAAACCTCACCTGCAACTTGTTGATATTTATAGTAACCTGCAACCTGTCGCATAGACACTTTACAAATCCAATTGATCCAAATATTCAATAAAATGTACACCTTTAATGCGTTTTCTTTAATATTTCTCATTCGATCGTTGCAAAATTCTCTGGAAAGGTGTATAATAGTATTGTTCATATTCGGTGAAAATTTGAGAGTTTTTGAAAAATTCTTATTTTTCAAGTATTTTTCCTCCGGGTTATTCTTACGAGGATTTTTCAAACTTTCCGATTATTTTCCGGAAAAACCTTCTGACCGATTTCTCTGAATAACAATCCCAACCTATTCTGGTATGACACTAACGTTCAGAAAAAGTTTCAAGTTGATTGATTCATTTCTCTGACCTGTATGCCGCGTACATAATTACAAAAAAAAAAAAAAAAAAAAAACATAAAAAAGGAAGCCCATTTTTTTTCAGGGTGTGAAATGGAAAGCTTCGCTACGCTCATCTAATAAATAAAACTCTGCTCTTTGAGAAATACCGAGCACATGATATATGATTATCATTTACAGACGAATAATAGAAATCAGAACATATTGATAGATCTACGATTCAAAAATACTATTTAGATAGTTAGCAATCACTGGCAGAATATAAATGTATTTGGATTGATCAAATTACTAAGGAGAATAACAACTTCTTTCAGGAAATAATATATGAATGGTTAATTTGTATAAGTATGATGAGAGTTGTATTCGGATCGAAAGAATAAATGGATAAAAGTTTTGAACTTGAAATACACAGTATGGAAAAAAAAATTATGAAAAATTAAAAAAACCTATGAAAAAAAATACATATATATCAAGAAACACCGTATGGAAAATATAACATAAGCATCTTACATCCTTACAAGAAAATTGAATTGTTTGAGAATTATCGTGAGAGAATAATCAACACTCACAATAGTGAGAGTGTGCAAATTATAAAAGAAAAGACCCAAATCTTGAGCCCCGAAAAATCCTCGAAAATTAAAAGCCCCAGAATCAGAATCAGGTGAATGTGGTGAGATTATAGTGTATATAGGCTAGAATGTGACGTCACTTGAAAATGAAATATTTGTTTTTTTGAAAAGAAACCCCTCAAAAATCTTAAGCCCCCCAGAAATTAGAAACCCCCGAAAATTAGGAGCCCTCGAATTAAGAACCTCTGAGAGTGAGGTAAATGTGATGAGGTTAGTGTATAATAGCGTAGGTTAGGTTATGGTATGTAATTATCTCTCACACGTCAGATAGTTGAGCTTGTATCGAATATTAACGCATGGAATTCCTGATGGTTGATTGGTCCAGTGGTTAAGACTCATGACTTCAAACGCTGATCTCTCAGGTTCAAATCCTATTACTCGGTCATTTTGTATTAAAAATAATCAATTAATTAATTAATTGATTTGGTTTCAAAAAAGGCCACCAGATAGCGTCTGAATCGTAAAAATAATCAATCGATTGATTTAGATTTTGAATTGGCCACCAGATCACGCCTGCATACAGAGTGGGAATTCGAAATTGATGATAACGCGGGAATTCGAAATTTAAAAAATGGCGCGGGAATCAAAAATTGAAAATGGCGCCGAAATAATATGACGTCATGTCAGCCATCTTGGATGATTTCATAGGTTTATAACCTTGGTCGCCATCTTGGATGAGAGGGTAATGACCTTGACCGGGTGAGGTTAGTGCCTAATAGCATAGGTTGGAGTGTGACGTCACGACCGCCATCTTGCTCCAGGAAAAAGTGCGCTCGTTCTCTCATTTTCACACTACTGGCATTTTTGAAATTTCTTAAATTCATAAAAATAAGTTACCACCCGATAATGCCACAAAACTGTACAGATCTTAGTTAGATGAGGAAGCATATTGAAAAAACGGTTTGAAGGTGATAGCTGTAGCTGTTTGACCTGTGGAGAACCGACAAAAAAACATGAAAAAAACAAAATAAAAACATAAAAACGAACACCAATTTTTTTTAGTATGTCAAATTGAACCCTCGCTAAAGCTCGTCTGATGATTCTCATAGTGGACGTACATACTCAACCAACTCAGAACTGTATAGTTTTGGGGAGTAATCGGTCTCACCACTCTTGAAAAAATTGAATTTTCGAATGTTTTTTGAACGAAAATGTTGCAGAATGTACTCCACAGGTCGGATTGTTCTCGTGAGTACGCTGCGTCATACAAGTAACATGTTTTCAGTTTTTGGTTGCAATCGGTTCGACCACTACTGAGAAAAAAATTGTTTCCGAATAATTTTCTCCAGAAATGAGAAGTAAGAATCTTCGATTTATTTTGAAATGCCTACTGAATGTTGCCAAAAGGTTGATACACTGAATCACGATCTCTCACAATGATTGAAAAAAGCATTCACAAAAAAATGCTAAAATATAGCTTTCCTTGGTAATTCTATACCTAAATTACTTTCATTATGCCACTGTCTCGATTTGTCATTGTCACTTCGCCTATAAACTGAGTTACTCCCATGCTTACGACACAGACTTCTCAGAAAACTCATTCCAGAGTTTTCAAAAATCCCATAAGAATAACCCGAAGAAAAAAAATGAGGGAAAATATTATCAAATTCTCAGGGAATTTTAATCTGATGATAATACACATCATTCCAAACTTCCACTCGAATCGAATCAGCCGTTTTGATGTCAAAAAATATATGATGTGATTTGTATGAATCATTCAAAGCTATTAAGATACCTACTAGTCAAACGCGAAATATGCGTTGTAAGATGAGAGATATCTGTATGAGGTATAAAAGTCGTGGAAGTAGTTCTTCCCTTGCTACTTTATCGACTCTGGTATTCTACACACCATGATATCTGAATAAGCTATATAAAAGTCGTTGAAGTAGTTCTACTCTTGCCACTTCATTTACTCTGGTATTCTACACACCTTGACGTTAATAAAAAATACTTCATTGTTGGTCAACTCTTGAATCTAGAAAGCAGTAAATCTCGACAACTCAATTCTGTCACAATTTGTATGATATATTTGATGAATATTATCAGTTATCTCATTTTTTTCATTCAAAACGTCTGATTGAAATTGCATACAAAATCGTGATAATGTGTAAAATCTATCTATACACAATTGGAGAGAATTTCATCCCATTTGGAGAGATTTTATTTTTCAACATTTTCCGCCCAGCCAAATCTCATGGGGTTTTCAGAATTTTTGAGATGAATTTTCTCAAAATCGGTCCGGCCGATTCATTCCAAAAACTTTACAGTTCCAAGTTGGATGAGTTTGCGTTCACAAAAAAAAAATCAGGTTGATCAGTCAACCCCTGCGACCTGACAAAAAACACACACACACAGACAAATCCCTATAAGAGTGGGATGGAGACTTCGCTACGCTCATCTAACTAGGCAAACGCGAAATATGCGTTGTAAGATGAGCGAGATATCTGAATAAGGTATGAGTCGTTTAAGTAGTTGTGATTGTGTCACTTGATCGACTTTGGTATAATTGAAAACTCTACACACCTTGAATCCTCTGAAAAATTCGGTGAATATTGGATCCAGAAAGCAGTGAAACACAGCAATGGTTCTAGCTTGGATGGTTCTCCAATACTTTTTGAAAAAAGATATATAATAACAGAATTGACGAGAAAAAACAATATGCCATGTGTTTCGTGTTTCGTGAATGTTGAAAAAATATGATTATAAATCCTCAGTTGTACGCTGAAATTCATAACTTTCGGAGAAGTATGTGAAGATGTCATGTATATTTCTTTGTGATCAAATGAATCAACTTCCGGTGTATAGCACTCACTCCCAGCTGATTGGCTAGCCCCGAGTCACGTGATTTCCCCCGCGCCACAAGCCAACTTGACCTCTCCTACCAGACCTCGGCAATGTTTTGTGTCGGAGCATACCGGAACAGTTGATCGTAGTCTGCCTTATGCATACCACTCAAATGATGAAGGGGAGAAACACTGGATCATGTTTGTTACTAAATTACTGTGCTCACTAAATACGCAAATGAAGACACTTTATTTCCATAAAAACATTCATAATCTCTACCACATTCGTCAAATCTCGTCTTTCTATTAAGTGCTATTCACACTGTCCAATTACCTTTGATACAAGACTTGTATCCAATAAATGATATACAAGATATTGGAAGATCATTTAGACTATCCAATACATTTTATCAAATGATGACGTTTGTTTGGTATCTAAGAGGCCGTGCATCATGGCTGTGTTCTCAATTCTCATCAAACCTTTGATGGAAATAGGACACACTCTGAACGAAAAAATGCTATCCAACCTTTTAAACGAAAATTGGAAGCGCTAGTTTTGGTACAATTTCACGACTAGACTATCAAATAACTGTGATACAAGTCTTGAATCAGAGGAATTTGATGGGAAATTGGACAGTGTAAATGGGGCATTAGTCAAGAACTGTTTCAAATATGTGACGTCATTGATGGACAGTAATGAATAACCAAAATGTCCACTTTGGCTCTTGACACAAATCAAGTCGATAACGCAAACGACCGAGATCGCTTTGTGTTACATAATCGCTACTTGTCGATGTACTTGTACTTGTGATCGAGGAAATTATGTGGCGTTTTCTTTCCTGGTCGGAAAATTCTCTTCAAAACGGCCAATTCGAATCACATGCAATGGTGTGTGTCATTTCTATCTGCACATTCAGGAGAGATTTGAACGCTTTGTGAGAGATTTCATTCGCACATTTTTCTGCTCAGCCTGATCTCGTGAGATTTGTGAGATTGGAGATCATATTTCTCAGAAGTGGTCCTACCTATATTATCCCGAAAGTATGCATTTTTGATTTGGATAAGTGATATCACCTTGCATATCAGTCGAACCGTGCGACCTGTGCAGTGCTCACAAAGAAAAAATCAGACCAAGCTTCATGATTTAGGATGGAGGTTTTTGCTATCTTTCATTCAACTGGCAAACGCAGCATATGCGTCGTAAAATGAGCTGTGCATATACATAAATTATATTCGAGAACCCTACACATCTTGACTCTATGAAATATACTCGTGTGTAAGACATGTTGCGATACTGGCGGCAAAATTTCGCAACGTCGTGGGCGAAGTTGTTCGGGCGGGATTGGAAAATGCATGTTGATTAATGGGTAAACAAGTTGAAATAAAATGAATCATACCGTACCGATCATTTGAGAGGTGTGAGAAAAGGTAATTCTGGTTGTAGTGTTGTGGGGTGTATAAACCGACGATCCAACACCAACACTAATGTAAAGCTGTATAATATTGTGCGTTAGGCCCAGGTATACTTTACCTTGGGGGCCTACTTCGATCCGAACTTCGTAATGGGGTAAACCAATGGAAGTTTGACGAATCATTTTAGCTGATATGAAGCTCGAGTTATTAACACGAACCTCACTCAAATCCGAAACATGGCCAGCTTAGAACAAACTAAAGGAACTTCACTGAAGGACTGGCCGGCCACATAGCAGGCTGTGATGAGCTTGAAACCAATTTAAATGATTAAATCACTGACCCTTTTCACAACGTCGGCCATAACAATAACACTGGATCTAAGCTGTCAGACAGAATCTTTCCCGATAAAAACGCTCGGAACTACCACCAGGAGCGCGTAATGTAATGTTAGCAGCGCGCTCACTGGCCAAACTCGGTGCCCATTCGGTAAACTAGGAAAACGCGGGATGCGCGTTGTGAGATGAGCTTAGAAGTATGGCAATCTAGAATGAAAAATAACTTGTCAGCTCAATTTACATCTACAAACCTTGACTTACTTCAAACGTTCAAAAACCTCACCTGCAACTTGTTGATATTTATAGTAACCTGCAAGGCTGCAACCTGTCGCATAAACACTTTGCGAAACCAATTGATCCAAATATTCAATAAAATGTACACGTTTATTGCGTTTTCTTCATCATTTCTCATTCGGTTGTTGTAAAAATCTCTGAAAAGGTGTATGATAGTATTTTTCATATTCTGTAAGAATTTGAGAGTTTTTGAAAAATTCTCGTTTTTCAAGTATTTTTCCTCCGGGTTATTCTTATGAGGATTTTCCAAACTTTCCGATTATTTTCCGGAAAAACCTTTCGGCCGATTCCTCTGAATAACAATCCCAACCCATTCTGGTATGACACCAACGTTCAGAAAAAGTTTCAAGTTGATTGATTCATTTCTCTGACCTGTATGCCACGTACATAATTACAAAAAAAAAAAAAAAAAAAAAAAACGAGGCCCAGTTTTTTTCAGGGTGTGAAATGGAAAGCTTCGCTACGCTCATCTAACTAGGAAAACGCGGGATGCGCGTTGTGAGATGAGCTTAGAAGTATGGCAATCTAGAATGAAAAATAACTTGTCAGCTCAATTTACATCTACAAACCTTGACTTACTTCAAACGTTCAAAAACCTCACCTGCAACTTGTTGATATTTATAGTAACCTGCAACCTGTCGCATAAACACTTTACAAAACCAATTGATCCAAATATTCAATAAAATGTACACGTTTATTGCGTTTTCTTCATTATTTCTCATTCGATTGTTGTACAAATCTCTGAAAAGATGTATAATAGTATTTTTCATATTCTGTAAGAATTTGAGAGCTTTTGAAAAATTCTTGTTTTTCAAGTATTTTTCCTCCGGGTTATTCTTATGAGGATTTTCCAAACTTTCCGATTATTTTCCGGAAAAACCTTTCAACCGATTCCTCTGAATAACAATCCCAACCTATTCTGGTATGACACCAACGTTCAGAAAAAGTTTCAAGTTGATTGATTCATTTCTCTGACCTCTATGCCGCGTACATAATCACAAAAAAAAAAAAAAACATAAAACGAAGCCCGTTTTTTTTCAGGGTGTGAAATGGAAAGCTTCGCTACGCTCATCTAATTACCGTGCTCACATTCAGATAATTCATGTATTTCTGAAGAGATATCATTTTTTAAATTTTCCCGCCCAGCTAAATCTTATGAAGTTTTTAGAAATTCCAAGAAGATATTTATCAAAAATAGTCCAACAAATATAATCCAAAATGTATACAGTTTACTTCACAGAACTATCCTCGGTACACCCTCTCGACTGTTCCTCAACACTGAAGTTGAGTGAGTGAGTGAGTGAGTGAGTGAGTGAGATGTGGATCGGTTGAGGAAGGAGAGCGGATTGCAGCTTACCTTCCTCGTGGTTCCACCGAGCCGCGCGGAGCAGCCCAGCAGCACGACCAGCAGCAGGCAGCGCCGCATTGGTCCTGCAACACGACCAGACCACACTCTCGTTACCATGGCAATACCACATCATCATCATCTTCGTTGACATCCGGTCGATAGCGATGCCGATCGAGAACTCGCTCAAGGTCAACAGTCTATTCTCTACGCGCACACGATCTCGATCACTAGCACATGGCGATAAGTTTTGAGACGACAAATACGTCACTTCATAAGTCATATGATGTCAATAATTGACTAATAGGAAGCTTTTGTGATCCACTTTCACAAGAATCGCCAGTGCGCCGGCGCGACATGTCAGGTTGTGTACTACGCCATCGATGCAAAAACAATACAAACATAACCTCAGATTTCAACTGTCAAATTGATGATACAATGTGGATAACATGGACATGGATTGAAAAGAGCGTTAGAAATGAGTGTTGACGCAGAATACGGTATTCAAAACATGAAGTCGGTATCGAATCATATTATTTCACGATTAATAACGGTGGAATGACGGTAATTTTTTTGCCTGAAATATTTCAGAATAGAAAACACCGCCGCCATTTCCATCTGAATCTGCACGTGACAGTTCTCGACATCGAACGTCTTGGTCTTGTGGAGTCGAGAAGTTTTGTCGACCCAGATCGTCAAGTTGCCATAAAGAAACACACTGCAGGACTTGTTCACTCTATGCCACGTTGCGACTGTCGTGAGCGATGCCTTGACCCCGAGGTCGATTCTGCTAATCTTCACCAGGCAAACACAACACATAGTGTATGATGAGCGATATATCTTAACAGAATATAATCGACAACTTTACACACCTTGACTCGCGCGATGTCAGGTACACGCCACACTGTTTACACAAGAGCTTCCAGGCTGTTTTGAGCAGACTGTATGTCTGTCTTAGATTACTCTAGTTTGTTGTTATACAATGAGGCGCCATACAAAACACGTTACATCAAACTTGGGCTATATCTTATCAAACCTTCGGGAGTCATGGCTAATGGCTTTGTGAAAAGCGTACCTTTACTTCTTCTGTCGTCAACATGCGGAATCGGCTACAGGCCAAACGGATCGTCTGATTTGTCTGAGTTTATCAGGGAACATATGTGGACTTATACGGGAATGCACTTTTTTCATGTTTGAACGGGGAGTCATTTTTGGAAAACGGAAATATTGTAATTTCATTTTTTTCAGAGGTCTTTCATTTTTCTTATTATTTGGGCGAATCTTACTTCGCCCATTTTCTGATGAGAATTACAGTGGAATCACAATACTTGATCTCTGAATTTGAAGCCGGAAGGACATAATATTATCACTATCAGTTAACAGATGATTCTTCAAGAGGCAGCAAGGGTTGGCTGCATCGTTACTGTCTTACTAGTCAAACGCGAAATATGCGTTGTAAGATGAGCGAGATATCCGAATAATTTATAAAAGTCCTTGAAGTAGTTCTACCCTTGCTACTTCATTGACTCTGGTATTCTACACACCTTGATGCATATACAAATACTTCATTGTTGGGCAAATATTGAATCTAGAAGGCAATGAATCTTGGCAACCTAATTCTGTCATCATTTTTATGATATATTTGATGAAAACAAACAGTAGTTTTAATTTTTTCTTCAAAACCGCTGATTAGAATTGCATACAAAATTGTGATAATGTGTGAAATCTATGTTTACACATCCAGAGAGAATTTTTTCTTGTTTGGAGAGGTTTTATTTTTCAACATTTTCCGCCCAGCCAAATCTTATGGGGTTTTTAGAGACTTTGAGATGATTTTTCTCAAAATCGGTCCGACCGATTCATTCCAAAGACTATACAGTTCTAAGTTGGATGACTTTACGTATACAAAAAAAAAGTTTCATGTTGATCCGTCAAACTCTGCAACCTGTGGAGTGCTTACAAAAAAAAAAAAAAAACACAGACAAACCCCTATAAGAGTGAGATGGAGACTTCGCTACGCTCATCTGATAGGAAGTCACAGTTCTCCCTGCTGAAGTTGAGAGAGACCTAGAGTCCTACAATAGAGCGTGGGCGACTTCATTACTGGATGAAATAAATGGATTCAGTCTCCGCTCGGTCATCTAACTAGTCAAACGCGAAATATGCGTTGTAAGATGAGCGAGATATCCGAATAAGGTATAAAAGTCGTTGAAGTAGTTCTACCCTTGCTACTTTATCGACTCTGGTATTCTACACACCTTGATATCTGAATAAGCTTCAAAAGTCGTTAAAGTAGTTCTACTCTTGCCACTTCATTTACTCTGGTATTCTACACACCTTGACGTTAATAAAAAATACTTCATTGTTGGTCAACTCTTGAATCTAGAAAGCAGTGAATCTCGACAACTTAAGGTCTAACCTCCATTACCTCATGGTCATGAAAAAAATATGATTTTTTGTCAGTCGATTCGTTTTGATGTGCTCGATATTAATATCCAAACAGATGATAGGCTAACCGGGATAAATTTTGTGATATATTGATTCAAATACTGGATGTTTCCCCATCATTCAACATTCAACCTTCAAATTGTATGCGTTTTTATTATTCAACAGATCATCAAAATATACTAAAAGGAATGACATTCAATCAAAAAACTTGTTTTATTGTAGATGAAGATGTTACGAATAGAATTATGCAAAAATAAATATAGGTACCCGTTCTCGTTTATGAATCACACTCATTTTAAGAGGAAAAATAGTTGATTTTTCACTAAAATGAAGTCAAAATAGCAACTTAATATTTCATTAAAGCGCTGTAACTTTGGCCAAAAAAATATGACAGTGTTTCTGATGTGATTTTAATTCAAGAATACACATGTTCAATAAAGCTTTACTTAAATTTCCCCAATGTAGAATTAATTTCAAAATTACTTTTTGACTCTGCTGACCAAACGGGTGTTAGACTTTAATTTTCACAATTTGTATGATGTATTTGATGAATATTATCAGTCATTTTATATTTTTCTTCAGAACGACTGATCAGAATTGCTTACAAAATCGTAATAATGTGTAAAATCCATGTGTACACATTTAGAGAAAATTTCATCCCATTTGGAGAGATTTTATTTCTCAACATTTTCCGCCCAGCCAAATCTTATGGGGTTTTTAGAAACTTTGAGATGATTTTTCTCAGAATCGGTCCGACCGATTCATTCCAAAACCTATACAGTTCTAAGTTGGATGAGTTCGCGTGTACAACAAAAGTGTCATGTTCATCAGTCAACCCTTGCGACCTGTGGAGTGCTTACAAAAAAAAACACAGACAAAGCCCTATAAGAGTGGGATGGAGACTTCGCTACGCTCATCAATAAGATCTGATTCGAATAATATGTCCTCTGATCATCTCTGAAAACTTGTTCATTAATACTATCAAGCATGATGCACAAAGAGCTGTTATATCCGCATCAAAAATGAAAACTTGGACGTACAGGAAGCCAAGTCCTTGCTATTAAAGTACTAAAGTAGTGATATGGAAAGTTTTGGCCAAGTTAGCTCTCCAAAAAAGGGTAAATACGCATGTGTGAATATAGATATTCGTCAAATAATGCAAACGTCCGGTGATTATGACTGGGCTCGATAGTTTTTACATGATGGAATAAAATTGCCACGCACATTTCATCACATCATGTCCAAAATATCGAGCCCAGTGATTATCACCGTACGTTTGCATCACTTGCCTAATATCTATCCACACACATTTCCATCTCTTGAAGAGATAACTAGGCCAAAACTTTGCATAACTTATCACCACCGTCACATGCCGAGGTGTTCGAAAGATAAGGGCTTGAGCCCCCTTTTTTCACACGTTTTGGTGTTTGGTGGGGATATAACATATACTTTATTCGGTAAATAACGAATCTAGAAAGCAGTGAATGTAAGCAATGGTTCTGCTATCATCTCTATCTATTTGTCGAGTGAGACAATTTCACTGTATCATTCTCTCTGAACGGTCTTGCTCGAATTGCTTGACTTGCTTGACTTCACATTCAGGAAGAATTCGATGAGACTTCTTTTCACACTTTCTGGCCCAGCCAAAGCTCATGGAGTTTTTAGAAACTATTTTTGTTTGCATATTGGGTTTTAACGACGGACTACAATGAATACTGAGATCTATTGGCGTTAAATGGATGATTGACTAGATGCTGGGATGATGAGAGGAAGTTTTCTTAGGTATCGGAAAAGATACTTTGAGATTATATTTCTCAGAAATGGTACAGCCGATATGACTGAACAATTGAACACTTCTGATTCAGATTTGTATACGTTTGAAATAAAGTTTCACGTTGATCAGTCGAACTGTGCAACCTGTGCAGAAATAACACAAAAGAGAGATGAACGAAAACACAGAATAAGCTCCATAAGGCTGGGACTTCACTATCGCTCATATAATTATGGATATACAAAGGAAGGTGCATAGAATATTTGATGGAGTTATTTCAGTTGAACGAATAATACTCAAGACTTGAGATAAATTTCAAAGGCAATTCACCCAAGTCTTGAGTGCAATCCAGCCCCACTCCTTTTCACCATGTAGTACCGTCGGTCAGCGCTAAAAACGCTGAGAATCGTTCCAGCGATTGTGCTGCAGTCAACGGCGACTTGACGAACTGACTGTGTTCGACAGAAATGGTATGTCGAGAAGATATTCTGAATTTGTTATTTCTGAATTTGGGAAGTTCCTGATCGCACGTTTTCACCAAAACGAACGACCGTTTGTCTGACTCGCTAGGCTTGGCGCACACGTGTTTCGACCCAGCCAGCGTGAAACAACCGTTTGTCTGACTCGCTAGGCTCAGCGCACACGTGATTCAACCCAGCCAGCGTGGAACAACCGTTTGTCTGACTCGCTAGGCTCAGCGCACACATGATTCAACCCAGCCAGCGTGGAACGACAGTTTGTCTGACTCGCTAGGCTCAGCGCACACGTGATTCAACCCAGCCAGCGTGGAACAACCGTTTGTCTGACTCGCTAGGCTCAGCGCACACGTGTTTCGACCCAGCCAGCGTGGAACAACCGTTTGTCTGACTCGCTAGGCTCAGCGCACACATGATTCAACCCAGCCAGCGTGGAACAACCGTTTGTCTGACTCGCTAGGCTCAGCGCACACGTGATTCAACCCAGCCAGCGTGGAACAACCGTTTGTCTGACTCGCTAGGCTCAGCGCACACGTGTTTCGACCCAGCCAGCGTGGAACAACCGTTTGTCTGACTCGCTAGGCTCAGCGCACACGTGATTCAACCCAGCCAGCGTGGAACAACCGTTTGTCTGACTCGCTAGGCTCAGCGCACACGTGTTTCGACCCAGCCAGCGTGGAACAACCGTTTGTCTGACTCGCTAGGCTAAGCGCACACGTGTTTCGACCCAGCCAGCGTGGAACAACCGTCTGTCTGACTCGCTAGGCAGGCTTGGCGCAGACGTGTTTCGACCCAGCCAGCGTGGAACAACCGTTTGTCTGACTCGCTAGGCTCAGCGCAGACGTGCTTCGACCCAACCAGCGTGGAACAACCGTTTGTCTGACTCGCTAGGTTCAGCGCACACGTGATTCAACCCAGCCAGCGTGGAACAACCGTTTGTCTGACTCGCTAGGCTCAGCGCACACGTGTTTCGACCCAGCCAGCGTGGAACAACCGTCTGTCTGACTCGCTAGGTTCAGCGCACACGTGATTCAACCCAGCCAGCGTGGAACAACCGTTTGTCTGACTCGCTAGGCTCAGCGCACACGTGTTTCGACCCAGCCAGCGTGGAACAACCGTTTGTCTGACTCGCTAGGCTCAGCGCACACGTGTTTTGACCCAGCCAGCGTGGAACAACCGTTTGTCTGACTCGCTAGGCTCAGCGCACACGTGCTTCGACCCAACCAGCGTGGAACAACCGTTTGTCTGACTCGCTAGGTTCAGCGCACACGTGATTCAACCCAGCCAGCGTGGAACAACCGTTTGTCTGACTCGCTAGGTTCAGCGCACACGTGTTTCGACCCAACCAGCGTGGAACAACCGTTTGTCTGACTCGCTAGGCTCGGCGCACACGTGTTTCGACCCAACCAGCGTGAAACAACCGTCTGTCTGACTCGCTAGGTTCAGCGCACACGTGATTCAACCCAGCCAGCTTGGAACAACCGTTTGTCTGACTCGCTAGGCTCAGCGCACACGTGTTTCGACCCAGCCAGCGTGGAACAACCGTTTGTCTGACTCGCTAGGCTCAGCGCACACGTGATTCAACCCAGCCAGCGTGGAACAACCGTTTGTCTGACTCGCTAGGCTCAGCGCACACGTGCTTCGACCCAACCAGCGTGGAACAACCGTTTGTCTGACTCGCTAGGCTCAGCGCACACGTGTTTCGACCCAGCCAGCGTGGAACAACCGTTTGTCTGACTCGCTAGGTTCAGCGCACACGTGTTTCGACCCAGCCAGCGTGGAACAACCGTTTGTCTGACTCGCTAGGCTCAGCGCACACGTGCTTCGACCCAGCCAGCGTGGAACAACCGTTTGTCTGACTCGCTAGGCTCAGCGCACACTTGTTTCGACCCTTCCAGCGTGGAAAAACCGTTTGTCTGACTCGCTAGGCTCAGCGCACATTTGTTTCGACCCAACCAGCGTAGAACAACCGTTTGTCTGACTCGCTAGGCTCAGCGCACACATGATTCAACCCAGCCAGCGTGGAACGACAGTTTGTCTGACTCGCTAGGTTCAGCGCACACGTGTTTCGACCCAGCCAGCGTGGAACAACCGTTTGTCTGACTCGCTAGGCTCAGCGCACATTTGTTTCGACCCAACCAGCGTGGAACAACCGTTTGTCTGACTCGCTAGGCTCAGCGCACACATGATTCAACCCAGCCAGCGTGGAACAACCGTTTGTCTGACTCGCTAGGCTCAGCGCACACGTGTTTCGACCCAGCCAGCGTGGAACAACCGTTTGTCTGACTCGCTAGGCTCAGCGCACACATGATTCAACCCAGCCAGCGTGAAACAACCGTTTGTCTGACTCGCTAGGCTCAGCGCACACGTGTTTCGACCCAGCCAGCGTGGAACAACCGTTTGTCTGACTCGCTAGGCTCAGCGCACACATGATTCAACCCAGCCAGCGTGGAACAACCGTTTGTCTGACTCGCTAGGCTCAGCGCACACATGATTCAACCCAGCCAGCGTGGAACAACCGTTTGTCTGACTCGCTAGGCTCAGCGCACACTTGTTTCGACCCAGCCAGCGTGGAACGACAGTTTGTCTGACTCGCTAGGCTCAGCGCACACGTGTTTCGACCCAGCCAGCGTGGAACAACCGTTTGTCTGACTCGCTAGGCTCAGCGCACACATGATTCAACCCAGCCAGCGTGGAACAACCGTTTGTCTGACTCGCTAGGCAGGCTTGGCGCAGACGTGTTTCGACCCAGCCAGCGTGGAACAACCGTTTGTCTGACTCGCTAGGCTCAGCGCACATTTGTTTCGACCCAACCAGCGTAGAACAACAGTTTGTCTGACTCGCTAGGCTAGGCGCACACGTGTTTCGACCCAGCCAGCGTGGAACAACCGTTTGTCTGACTCGCTAGGCTCAGCGCACACGTGTTTCGACCCAGCCAGCGTGGAACAACCGTTTGTCTGACTCGCTAGGCAGGCTTGGCGCAGACGTGTTTCGACCCAGCCAGCGTGGAACAACCGTTTGTCTGACTCGCTAGGCTAAGCGCACACGTGTTTCGACCCAGCCAGCGTAGAACAACCGTTTGTCTGACTCGCTAGGCTCAGCGCACACTTTTTTCGACCCAGCCAGCGTGGAACAACCGTTTGTCTGACTCGCTAGGCAGGCTTGGCGCAGACGTGTTTCGACCCAGCCAGCGTGGAACGACCGTTTGTCTGACTCGCTAGGCTCAGCGCACACGTGTTTCGACCCAGCCAGCGTGGAACAACCGTTAGTCTGACTCGCTAGGCTCGGCGCACACGTGTTTCGACCCAGCCAGCGTGGAACAACCGTTTGTCTGACTCGCTAGGCTCAGCACACAGGTGCTCCGACCCAGCCAGCGTGGAACAACCGTTTGTCTGACTCGCTAGGCTCAGCGCACACGTGTTTCGACCCAACCAACGTGGAACAACAGTTTGTCTGACTCGCTGGGCAGGCTTGGCGCAGACGTGTTTCGACCCAGCCAGCGTGGAACGACCGTTTGTCTGACTCGCTAGGCTCAGCGCACACGTGTTTCGACCCAGCCAGCGTGGAACAACCGTTTGTCTGACTCGCTAGGCTCAGCGCACACGTGTTTCAACCTAGTCAGCGTGAAACAACCGTTTGTCTGACTCGCTAGGCTCAGCGCACACGTGCTTCGACCCAGCCAGAGTGGAACAACCGTTTGTCTGACTCGCTATGCTCAGCGCACACGTGTTTCGACCCAGCCAGCGTGAAACAACCGTTTGTCTGACTCGCTATGCTCAGCGCACACTTGTTTCGATCCAGCCAGCGTGGAACAACCGTTTGTCTGACTCGCTAGGCTCAGCGCACACGTGTTTCGATCCAGCCAGCGTGGAACAACCGTTTGTCTGACTCGCTAGGCTCAGCGCACACGTGCTTCGACCCAACCAGCGTAGAACAACAGTTTGTCTGACTCGCTAGGCTCAGCGCACACGTGCTTCGACCCAGCCAGCGTGGAACAACCGTTTGTCTGACTCGCTAGGCTCAGCGCACACGTGTTTCGACCCAGCCAGCGTGGAACAACCGTTTGTCTGACTCGCTAGGCTCAGCGCACACGTGTTTCGACCCAGCCAGCGTGGAACAACCGTTTGTCTGACTCGCTAGGCTCAGCGCACACGTGCTTCGACCCAGCCAGCTTGGAACAACCGTTTGTCTGACTCGCTAGGCTCAGCGCACACGTGTTTCGACCTAGCCAGCGTGGAACAACCGTTTGTCTAACTCGCTAGGCTCAGCGCACACGTGCTTCGACCCAGCCAGCGTGGAACAACCGTTTGTCTGACTCGCTAGGCTCAGCGCACACGTGTTTCGACCCAGCCAGCGTGGAACAACCGTTTGTCTGACTCGCTAGGCTCAGCGCACACGTGTTTCGATCCAGCCAGCGTGGAACAACCGTTTGTCTGACTCGCTAGGCTCAGCGCACACGTGTTTCGATCCAGCCAGCGTGGAACAACCGTTTGTCTGACTCGCTAGGCTCAGCGCACACGTGCTTCGACCCAACCAGCGTAGAACAACAGTTTGTCTGACTCGCTAGGCTCAGCGCACACGTGCTTCGACCCAGCCAGCGTGGAACAACCGTTTGTCTGACTCGCTAGGCTCAGCGCACACGTGCTTCGACCCAGCCAGCTTGGAACAACCGTTTGTCTGACTCGCTAGGCTCAGCGCACACGTGTTTCGACCTAGCCAGCGTGGAACAACCGTTTGTCTGACTCGCTAGGCTCAGCGCACACGTGCTTCGACCCAGCCAGCGTGGAACAACCGTTTGTCTGACTCGCTAGGCTCAGCGCACACGTGTTTCGACCCAGCCAGCGTGGAACAACCGTTTGTCTGACTCGCTAGGCTCAGCGCACACGTGTTTCGATCCAGCCAGCGTGGAACAACCGTTTGTCTGACTCGCTAGGCTCAGCGCACACGTGTTTCGATCCAGCCAGCGTGGAACAACCGTTTGTCTGACTCGCTAGGCTCAGCGCACACGTGCTTCGACCCAACCAGCGTAGAACAACAGTTTGTCCGACTCGCTAGGCTCAGCGCACACGTGCTTCGACCCAGCCAGCGTGGAACAACCGTTTGTCTGACTCGCTAGGCTCAGCGCACACGTGTTTCGACCCAGCCAGCGTGGAACAACCGTTTTTCTGACTCGCTAGGCTCGGCGCACACGTGTTTCGACCCAGCCAGCGTAGAACAAAAGTTTGTCCGACTCGCTAGGCTCAGCGCACACGTGCTTCGACCCAGCCAGCGTGGAACAACCGTTTGTCTGACTCGCTAGGCTCAGCGCACACGTGTTTCGACCCAGCCAGCGTGGAACAACCGTCTGTCTGACTCTGACTCGCTAGGCTCAGCGCACACATGTTTCGACCCAGCCAGCGTGGAACAACCGTTTGTCTGACTCGCTAGGCTCAGCGCACACTTGCTTCGACCCAGCCAGCGTGGAACAACCGTTTGTCTGACTCGCTAGGCTCAGCGCACACGTGTTTCGACCAAGCCAGCGTGGAACAAACGTTTGTCTGACTCGCTAGGTTCAGCGCACACGTGCTTCGACCCAGCCAGCGTGGAACAACGGTTTGTCTGACTCGCTAGGCTCAGCGCACACGTGTTTCGACCCAGCCAGCGTGGAACAACCGTTTGTCTGACTCGCTAGGCTCAGCGCACACGTGTTTCGACCCAGCCAGCGTAGAACAACCGTTCGTCTGACTCGCTAGGCTCAGCGCACACGTGTTTCGACCCAGCCAGCGTGGAACAATCGTTTGTCTGACTCGCTAGCCTCAGCGCACACGTGTTTCGATCCAGCCAGCGTGGAACAACCGTTTGTCTGACTCGCTAGGCTCAGCGCACATTTGTTTCGACCCAGCCAGCGTGGAACAACGGTTTGTCTGACTCGCTAGGCTCAGCGCAGACGTGTTTCGACCCAGCCAGCGTGGAACAACCGTTTGTCTGACTCGCTAGGCTCAGCGCACACGTGTTTCGATCCAGCCAGCGTGGAACAACCGTTTGTCTGGCTTGCTAGACTTAGCGCACACGTGTTTCGACCCAGCCAGCGTGGAACAACCGTTTGTCTGACTCGCTACGGCTCAGCGCACACGTGTTTCGACCTAGCCAGCGTGGAACAAACGTTTGTCTGACTCGCCAGGCTCAGCGCACACGTGTTTCGACCCAACCAGCGTAGAACAACAGTTTTTATGAATCTCTAGGCTTAGCGCACACGTGTTTCGACCCAGCCAGCGTGGAACAACCATTTGTCTGACTCGCTAGGCTCAGCGCACACGTGTTTCGACCCAGCCAGCGTTGAACAACCGTTTGTCTGACTCGCTAGGCTCAGCGCACACGTGTTTCGATCCACCCAGCGTGGAACAACCGTTTGTCTGACTCGCTAGGCTCAGCGCACACGTGTCTCGACCCAGCCAGCGTGGATCAACCGTTTGTCTGACTCGCTAGGCAGGCTTGGCGCAGACGTGTTTTGACCCAGCCAGCTTGGAACGACCGTTTGTCTGACTCGCTAGGCTCAGCGCACACGTGTTTCAACCCAGCCAGCGTGGAACAACCGTTTGTCTGACTCGCTAGGCTCGGCGCACACGTGTTTCGACCCAGCCAGCGTGGAACAACCGTTTGTCTGACTCGCTAGGCTCAGCACACACGTGCTTCGACCCAGCCAGCGTGGAACAACCGTTTTTCTGACTCGCTAGGCTCAGCGCACACGTGTTTCGACCCAACCAACGTGAAACAATCGTTTGTCTGACTCGCTGGGCAGGCTTGGCGCAGACGTGTTTCAACCCAGCCAGCGTGGAACAACCGTTTGTCTGACTCGCTAGGCTCAGCGCACACGTGTTTCGACCCAGCCAGCGTGGAACAACCGTTTGTCTGACTCGCTAGGCTCAGCGCACATGTGTTTCAACCCAGCCAGCGTGGAACAACGGTTTGTCTGACTCGCTAGGCTCAGCGCACACGTTTTTCGATCCAGCCAGCGTGGAACAACCGTTTGTCTGACTCGCTAGGCTCAGCGCACACGTGTTTCGACCCAGCCAGCGTGGAACAACCGTTTGTCTGACTCGCTAGGCTCAGCGCACACGTGCTTTGACCCAACCAGCGTGGAACAACCGTTTGTCTGACTCGCTAGGCTCGGCGCACACGTGTTTCGACCCAGCCAGCGTGGAACAACCGTTTGTCTGACTCGCTAGGCTCAGCGCACACGTGCTTCGATCCAGCCAGCGTGGAACAACCGTTTGTCTGACTCGCTAGGCTCAGCGCACACGTGTTTCGACCCAGCCAGCGTAGAACAACCGTTTGTCTGACTCGCTATGCTCAGCGCACACGTGTTTCGACCCAGCCAGCGTGGAACAACCGTTTGTCTGACTCGCTAGGCTCAGCGCACACGTGTTTCGACCCAGCCAGCGTGGAACAACTGTTTGTCTGACTCGCTAGGCTCAGCGCACACGTGCTTCGACCCAGCCAGCGTGGAACAACCGTTTGTCCGACTCGCTAGGCTCAGCGCACACGTGTTTCGACCCAGCCAGCGTGGAACAACCGTTTGTCTGACTCGCTAGGCTCAGCGCACACGTGTTTCGACCTAGCCAGCGTGGAACAAACGTTTGTCTGACTCGCTAGGCTCAGCGCACACGTGTTTCGACCTAGCCAGCGTGGAACAAACGTTTGTCTGACTCGCTAGGCTCAGCGCACACGTGCTTCGACCCAGCCAGCGTGGAACAACCGTTTGTCTGACTCGCTAGGCTCAGCGCACACGTGTTTCGACCCAGCCAGCGTGGAACAACCGTTTTTCTGACTCGCTAGGTTCAGCGCACACGTGTTTCGACCCAGCCAGCGTGGAACAACCGTTTGTCTGACTCGCTAGGCTCAGCGCACACGTGTTTCGACCCAGCCAGCGTGGAACAACCGTTTGTCTGACTCGCTAAGCTCAGCGCACACGTGTTTCGACCCAGCCAGCGTGGAACAACCGTTTGTCTGACTCGCTAGGTTCAGCGCACACGTGTTTCGACCCAGCCAGCGTGGAACAACCGTTTGTCTGACTCGCTAGGTTCAGCGCACACGTGTTTCGACCCAGCCAGCGTGGAACAACCGTTTGTCTGACTCGCTAGGCTCAGCGCACACGTGTTTCGACCCAGCCAGCGTGGAACAACCGTTTGTCTGACTCGCTAAGCTCAGCGCACACGTGTTTCGACCCAGCCAGCGTGGAACAACCATTTGTCTGACTCGCTATGCTCAGCGCACACTTGTTTCGACCCAGCCAGCGTGGATCAGCCGTTTGTCTGACTCGCTAGGCTCAGCGCACACGTGTTTCGACCCAGCCAGCGTGGAACAACCGTTTGTCTGACTCGCTAGGCTCAGCGCACACGTGTTTCGACCCAGCCAGCGTGGAACAACCGTTTGTCTGAAACGCTAGGCTCGGCGCACACGTGCTTCGACCCAGCCAGCGTGGAACAACCGTTTGTCTGACTCGCTAGGCTAAGCGCACACGTGTTTCGACCCAGCCAGCGTGGAACAACCGTCTGTCTGACTCGCTAGGCAGGCTTGGCGCAGACGTGTTTCGACCCAGCCAGCGTGGAACAACCGTTTGTCTGACTCGCTAGGCTCAGCGCACACGTGTTTCGACCCAGCCAGCGTGGAACAACCGTTTGTCTGACTCGCTAGGTTCAGCGCACACGTGTTTCGACCCAGCCAGCGTGGAACAACCATTTGTCTGACTCGCTAGGCTCAGCGCACACGTGTTCCGACCCAGCCAGCGTGGAACAAACATGAACATTGATACTGCTATAGCAAGAATCGCAACAAATATTACAATAATTGGATGAGCGATGCGAAGACTCAGTTGTCATACCCGAACAAACCCGAAAAAAATTTACTGTTGATTTTTGTTTTTTTTTGTTCTCGCTCCAAAGGTCAAACGAAGATTCAAAATCAGTTGAAACTTGTCATACACAAGTTTCATTATTCAATTTGATACTGTATTATTTTGAGGCGCAATCGGTTGGACCACTTCTGAGAAAACTTTCTTCAAAGTTTTCAAAAATCTCATTAGAATAACCCAGAGGAAAATATTCGTGGAATGATTTTCATTCGGGACATTTCAAATTATCATGGAATTTCAATATAATGATGTCACACATCATTCCGAACTTTCCCTCAAATCGGATCAGCCGTTCTGATGTAAGAAAATATATAATGTAATTTTTTAAAACTAGGAAAACGCGGGATGCGCGTTGTTAGACGAGCTTAGGGGTATAGAAATCTAGAAAGAAAAATAATTTGTCAACCCAATCTACATCTACAGACCTTGGATCACTCCAAACGTTCAAAAACCTTACGAGAATCAGTTATGTCACGGCCTTCTTCTTCATCCATTTCAATCGTTTTGAATTAATTAGTGACACTTGTTGCTATAGATTTAATTGGTTCCCGTAATAGCCTAAATTGATGGGAGAATGCTTTATAAATGCGTTTTCTTCGTTATTTCTCATCCGATTGATGCGAAAAATCTCTCAAAATGTGCTTAATAGTTTCCTTTATATTCGGCGAAAATTTGAGAGGTTTTGAAAAATTTTGATTTTTCAAGTATTTTCCTCCGGGTTATTCTAATGGGGATTTTTGAAATTTCTAAAATTCATAAAAAAAAAAGTTACCACCCGATAATGCCACAAAACTATACAGATCTAAGTTAGATGAGGAACCATGACGAAAAAAAGTTTGAAGTTGATAGCTGTAGCCGTTTGATCTGTGGAGAACCGACAAAAAAACATAAAAAAAAAAAAAAAAACAAAAAAAAAAAAAAAAAAAAACATAAAAACGAACACCAATTTTTTTCAGTATGTCAAATTGAATCCTCGCTAAAGCTCGTCTAATCACTCAAAGCTATTAGGATACCAATTAAATACCAGTCAAACGCGAAATATGCTTTGCAAGATGAGCGAGATATCCTAATTAGGTATAAAAGTCGTTGAAGTAGTTCCCTCCTTGCTACTTTATCGAATCTGGTTCTACACACCTTGATATCTGGATAAGCTCTAAAAGTCGTTAAAGTAGTTCTACTCTTGCCACTTCATTGACTCTGGTATTCTACACACCTTGACGCAAATAAAAAATACTTCATTGCTAGTCAACTCTTGAATCTAGAAAGCAAAGAATCTCGGCAACTTAATTCTGTCACAATTTGTATGATTTATTTTATGAATATTATCAGTTATTTTTTTTTTCTTCAAAACGGCCGATTGGAATTGCAAACAAGATCGTGAAAATGTGTAAAATCTATGTATACAAATTCAGAAAAAATTTCATCTTATTTGGAGAGATTTTATTTTCCAACATTTTCCGCCCAGCCAAATCTTATGGGGTTTTTAGAAACTTTGAGATGAGTTTTCTCAAAATTGGTACGACCAATTCATCCCAAAAACTATACAATTCTAGGTTGGATGAGTTTGCGTGTACAAAAAAAGTTTCATGTTGATCAGTCAACCCTTGCGACCTGTGGAGTTCTTACAAAAAAAAAAAAAACACAGACAGAGCCCTATAAGAGTGGGATGGAGACTTTGCTACTCTCATCAACAAGCCACAGGTGTCACCTCTTAGATGTAAACGATTAAAACAAAGCCTTCCTTATTATCATAGAATTCGATGATGAAAAATGCATGTAATACAAGTGATGCAAATGATGCAAGTGATGCAGTGATGTAATGGTTCGGATCTCAAGGTGTATATATATAATAACCGATCCAAAGATGAGTCGATTTGTTCCAGCTCATCCCTCAACGCGGCAACACATAACGCGTTTGCCTAGTAACAATAATTGTCAAGTTTTTTGAATCCCCACCAAAGACCAAACCTTGTGAAAACAGGTAGCCAAGTCCTTGGTATTCGAAGACTTCGGCATATCCAAGTAGTGATATGAACTGTGTTGTCCAAGTTGGCTCTTCAAGAGAGGGGGAACGCAATTGTGTGGATAGATATTGTGCATACTAAGCAAACGCTCGATAATCATATCTGGGAGTGGGCTTAATAGCTTCTGACATGATTGAATGGCATTGCCTTGCGCATTTCATTCCATCATGTCTGAAGCTGTCAAGCCAAGTTTTAATCACCGAACCTTCCATTATATGCCCGATATCATGCATTTCTCTCTATTGAAGAGCTAACTTGGCCAAAACTTTTCACATCACTACTTTTATGTGTCAAAATGTTCGAGTAGTGAGGGCTTGACTCCTTTTTTTGTTCACGTTTCTGGTGGGGACATCATAGCTGTTTCTGCTTCTATTTGCTAGTATTGATGGACACATTTTTTCAAATATAATCCAGACACATTATTCGAACCGGATGTTGACGAGCGTGGCGGAAGTGATAACAGTTATTTCGAGTGGTCGCTCGAGAGAATCACTCCTGTGACCTCTCTTCGAGCATTGATTGTAATACTTGGTCCAATGAGCGACAGTCGAGCAGTGTCCCCAACCCGTACTACAGGGAACATCACACAACAGAGGCTCTCATCTCTATTTACTAGTTGACTGTTCATCCATCTCATTGGATGAGCGCTAGCGAAGACTCCCATCCCACTCTTGGGTAATTTTGTGAGTGTGCTTTGTTTACAAACACCGCTAGTTTTAAAAAATTTCAGAAATTCATAATTTCAATTTTCAAAAGCTTGAAAATTTTCCTTTTTGATTCGAAGGTATTTTTTATGACATTCAAGTCATCACAGAAGAAACTGGAGTTTGAATTCACTCTTGACGATACTAAAACAATTTGTTGGATCACATTGGAGGTGCATTAGCTTACAAAATTGTCAAGACCCTAAATAAGTAGGGCTTACAGAAAATATTAACTGGCTTTTTGAAGTTTGTGAGCATGCATTGATAGATCCTCACTAAATGTGTTGACTTCTCGTCGATCACCCGTGAGTGGGGCCTGTACTCAATTGTACTGTCCTCTTTTGAAAAGTAAATGAGTGAAGTTATTGAAAATTTGCGTTGAAAATTTTCATTGGGAATTTTCAATTTTCAAATTGAAAGAAATCTAGTGATTTTTTTTCGAAAATTACTGAGAAAAATCGATGGGGATGCATTGGATGAATTTATACAATTTCATTAGATGCACAGAACATTTTCAATTAATTCGAAATTTTCTGAAAATTCTCATTGAAAATTTCAATAGATTTGCATAAAAAATATTCAATAAAACGACAATTTTCTGAAAAATTTGTATTGAAAATTTGCAGCGTCAATCAATCAATGTCGAACATGTTCCGAACACGCAGGTGTATTCAACTTTTCGTGCCGACTCCTCACAGAACCGTCTTGAGATGTTTGAGAACCTCACGAGATTGGACCGAGCGGAAAAAAGAAAACAAGAAAATTCAAGTTTCACTTGACGTGAATTCATTGAGATCGAACGAGTCTTTTCCAAGCATATAAACATCCAATGGATACATTTTCTTCGAATAGCTATGCTATGGTGCGAATAGCTATGCTATGGTGCGAACAGCTATGTTATGGTGCGAATAGCTATGCTATGGTGCGAACAGCTAAGCTATGGTGCGAATAGCTATGCTATGGTGCGAATGGCTATGTTATGGTGCGAACAGCTATGCTATGGTGCGAATAGCTATGTTATGGTGCGAATAGCTTTGTTATAGTGCGAACAGCTATGATATGGTGCGAATAGCCATGCTATGGTGCGAATAGCTATGATATGGTGCGAATAGCTTTGTTATAGTGCGAATAGCCATGCTGTGGTGCGAATAGCTATGTCATGGTGCGAATAGCTTTGTTATGGTGCGAATAGCTATGCTATGGTGCGAACAGCTATAGTGGTTTTTTCCATCCAGAATTTCACACATGGCGACTCACGGATCTGTAGACTTGACAGTTTCCACCAAGGTGCGTATAGAGCTCACGATTATATTTCATATACTTTGCGGTGTGTAGAATACAAATATCTCACTCATATAACAACACATACGCCACGTTCAGCTGGAAATCCAATAATTGTATGAGCGAAGCGAAGACTAAATTTCGCCATACTCGAAAAAAAGTTTTTTTTTCTGTTTTTGTTTTTGTTCGCGCTCTACAGGTCAAACTGAAATTCAAAATCAGTTGAAACTTGGCATACACAAGTATCCTTATCTGATTCGATACTGCATAGTTTTGAAGCGCAATCGGTTCAACCACTTCTCAGAAAACTCATTTGAAAATTTTCAAAAATCTCATAAGAATAACCCGGATGAAAAAAATCGTAGAAAATATTCAATCCGAGAGAATTCAAATTTCCAGGAAATTTTAATATGATAATGATACACACTATTTCAAACTTTCACTCAAATCGGATCAGCCGTTTTGATGTAAAAAAGTATATATTGTAATTTTTGTGAATCACTCAAAGCTGTATACATACTAAATCAAAGCAACAGGTGTCACCAATCAATTGTGAACGATTAAAACGAAGTCTTTTTTATTATCATGGAAATTAATTGGGAAATGGTATGGCAGTGACGAAATTGTTTGGATATCAAGGTGGATATATATAACTAGGAAAACGCGGGATGCGCGTTATGAGATGAGCCTGGAAGTGTAGAAATCTAGAATGAAAAATAACTTGTAAGCTTAATTTACATCTACGGACCTTGGATTACTTCAAAGGTTCAAAAACCTTACCTGCAACTTGTTGATATTTATAGTGCTGTAACCTGTCGCATAAACACTTTGCAAAACCAATTGATCCAAATATTCAATAAAATGTACTCTCTTATTGCGTTTTCTTTGTTATTTCTCATTCGATTGTTGCAAACATTTCTGAAAAGATGTATAACAGTATTGTCCCTAATCGGTGAGAATTTGATAGCTTTTGAAAAATACTTGTTTTCAAAGTATTTCTCCTCAGGATTATTCTTATGAGGATTTTTCAAACTTTCCGATTATTTTCCGGAAAAACCTTTCTACCTATTATTCTGGATAACAATCCCAGCCTATTCTGATATAACAGAAATATGTAGAATAAGTTTCAAGTCGATAGGTATTTTTTTCTGAACTGTATGCCGCGCACAAAATTACAACAACAAAAAAACATGAAAACCAAGCCCATTTTTTTCGGCATGTGAAATGGAATCTTCGCTACGCTCATCTAATAACCAATCCGAAAATAAGTTGATATGTTCCAGCTCATCCATATACGCGGCAACACATAACGCGTTTTCCTAGCTGTACTCTTGCCGAATTGTCAGATTTCATTTTGAATCAAACTGAAACAGCATCATGAGAATAGAATGTTATTGAATACAAAATTGCCCTTCTTCACGAGTTCTGGCAACTGGATGGGAAATGCTCGAGGCAATGTGCACCTTCTTCACGAGTTCTGGCAACTGGATGGGAAATGCTCGAGGCAATGTGCACCTTCTTCACCAGTTCTGGCAACTGGGTGGGGAATGCTCGAGGCAATGTGCACCTTCTTCACGAGTTCTGGCAACTGGGTGGAAAATGCTCGAGGCAATGTGCACCTTCCTCACGAGTTCTGGCAACTGGATGGGAAATGCTCGAGGCAATGTGCACCTTCTTCACGAGTTCTGGCAACTGGATGGGAAATGCTCGAGGCAATGTGCACCTTCTTCACCAGTTCTGGCAACTGGGTGGGGAATGCTCGAGGCAATGTGCACCTTCTTCACGAGTTCTGGCAACTGGGTGGGAAATGCTCGAGGCAATGTGCACCTTCCTCACGAGTTCTGGCAACTGGATGGGAAATGCTCGAGGCAATGTGCACCTTCTTCACGAGTTCTGGCAACTGGGTGGGAAATGCTCGAGGCAATGTGCACCTTCCTCACGAGTTCTGGCAACTGGATGGGGAATGCTCGAGGCACTGTGCACCTTCTTCACGAGTTCTGGCAACTGGGTGGGAAATGCTCGAGGCAATGTGCACCTTCCTCACGAGTTCTGGCAACTGGATGGGAAATGCTCGAGGCAATGTGCACCTTCTTCACGAGTTCTGGCAACTGGGTGGGAAATGCTCGAGGCAATGTGCACCTTCTTCACGAGTTCTGGCAACTGGGTGGGAAATGCTCGAGGCAATGTGCACCTTCTTCACGAGTTCTGGCAACTGGATGGGGAATGCTCGAGGCAATGTGCACCTTTTTCACGAGTTCTGACAACTGGGTGGGAAATGCTCGAGGCAATGTGCACCTTCTTCACGAGTTCTGGCAACTGGATGGGGAATGCTCGAGGCAATGTGCACCTTCTTCACGAGTTCTGGCAAAGGATGGGAAATGCTCGAGGCACTGTGCACCTTCTTCACGAGTTCTGGCAAAGGATGGGAAATGCTCGAGGCAATGTGCACCTTCTTCACGAGTTCTGGCAACTGGATGGGGAATGCTCGAGGCAATGTGCACCTTCTCCACGAGAACTGCCTTTCCATTGCTACGAATGTATTCGAAATATCACTCATATGCGTGGTATATTCTTGTCAACTGAAACACGACAGTCGAACGGCAAGTCTTATGAATTACGCCACTGTGTGAGCATCAACTGTGGCGAGTTGCAAGAGTCAACATGTATTCTACTGGAACTCCCTCGTTCCAACGGTTCCTCGTTGCCGGTACGCGGAAAGTTCAGACAGAATATATTCTGGATGAATGAATATTAGGGTTTTAAGGTGCATCGACAACGAGGTCATTTAGCGCCTGTAGAATATATTCTCTTTTTAGTTCAATATCAAGTCAATTTGATGACGCTGCATAAGTTGATTCAAAACGCAGATATTCTGTTCCAAACATCGATCACTGTTTGATTCCATTCTTCCCATTCCTCTCTCTCTCTCTCTCTCTCTCTCTCTCTCTCTCTCTCTCTCTCTCTCTCTCTCTCTCTCTCTCTCTCTCTCTCTCTCTCTCTCTCTCTCTCTCTCTCTCTCTCTCTCTCTCTCTCTCTCTCTCTCTCTCTCTCTCTCTCTCTCTCTCTCTCTCTCTCTCTCTCTCTCTCTCTCTCTCTCTCTCCCATTCGACTGTGATGAGTTGTGGGCTACGTGGTTCTGGGTTTCAGAATATCAGACTAGTCACAATTATCCACGAAACGTATTTATCGATGATTGATTGATAACCTTGTTTCCCCGGCAGCTATTCGACTTGGACTTGACAGTTCTGTGTTCTGCCACCCCCCTAATGGATGACGTATACACACACACCGCCCGCTGCTTGCCATAGGTTATGAGTGTCATACTTCGCACGCAAGCGAGACAAGTATGCGCATGCATATCGCTTATACAGACTATAATAATGGAATCTAGTCGAGCGGAAGCTCAACGGGAGCCAAGTCCCGCGCGGAGCCAGCACTGTTCACATTGCACGAAGTGTTTCCAGGCAGTTTTGAGCGTATCTCAAAAACCGATGAACTTATAGATTACTCTTGTTTGTTGTAATACAATGAGGCGCCATTCACGACACGACACGACACGACACGACTCGACACGACACGACACGACACGACACGACACGACACGACACGACACGACACGACACGACACGACACGACACGACACGACACGACACGACACGACACGACACGACACGGTATACATCAAACTTGAGCTTCAACGGATCAAAAGTTTGGAAGTTATCGGACTGTGCAAAGCGTGCTTTTCCGGTTTCCTTCGTTCCCTTCTCTTTCTCCTTCTTTCCGCCTGCTCCTCCTCCTCCTCCTCCTCCTCCTCCTCCTCCTCCTCCTCCTCCTCCTCCTCTTCCTCCTCCTTCTCCTCCTCCTCCTCCTCCTCCTCATCCTCCTCCTCCTCCTCATCCTCCTCCTCCCCCTTCTCCTCCTCCTCCTCCTCCTCCTCCCTCTTCTTCCGTCGTCGACTAGGAAATACACAACCAAACGAATTGTCCGATTTGTCTGAATTTGTCGCAGAGCATGTGGACTCACATGTGCCTTCCATATGTTTCAACAGGGTATCACTATTGAAAACCGGAATTAATATCATTTTACACTCTTTTTTCAGAGGTTTCATCATTTTTTAAACTCGATTTCCAACAGATTTTGATAAAATATCAATTATATGTTTGTGTAGGATATTCAAGAATGCTTGTGTGTGAGAGATTGGCTGGTTTTTCATCCTCGAATGGGATAATAACTCCGAAAATGGATGAATGCATGAATATTTGGGGTTGGAGGCGCGTTGACAGCGAGGTCGTTTTGCACCTTCTGCAAAGTGGAGAACAAGTTTGCTTTGAACGCTGAGGATTTTCTTCGCGAAGAGTATTTCAAGAGAACCGAAGTTACTTGAGACAAAATCATCAAATTTTTTTTTTATTATTATTTGAACACGGTATTATTTTAGTTGATTGGAATGCTGAGGATGTGGAGTTCGTTGATCATCGGTTCTTACCACAGTATCCACAACAAAGACTGAGGGAAACCGTGTTAAACCTCAGTCACACTCGCATGTAGTATGCCGACCCGTGTACATCATTTGTGACTTCGTGGTAGTTTGTGAGACCGAAATCTAGGCAACTTCGGGTTTATGATATTGTAATGATCATTTCCTGATGAAAATCACATTGAAATCACAAGGCTTCAACTATCCATTTGAAGCCTGAAGGACTCGATATAATTATTGGATGAGCGAAGCGAAGACTCAATTCCACCATTATCAAGAAAAGTGCTTTTTTATGTTTTTTTTGCGCCCCACAGGTCAAACGAAATTGAAAACCAGTTGAAATTTGACATACACAAGTATCCTTATTTAATTCGATGCTGTATAGTTTTGAGGCGCAATCGGTTCAACCACTTCTGAGAAAACTCATTCCAAATTTTCAAAAATCTCATGAGAATGACCCAGAAAAAAGTTCGTCTAAAATATTTCCTTCGAGAGAATTCAAATCCTCAGGGAATTTCAATACAATAGTTATACACATTATTTTGAACTTTCAGTCAAATCGGATCAACCGTTTCGATGTAAGAAAATATATAATGTATTTCTTTTAATCACTCAAAGCTAGCAACAGGTGTAACCGATTGATTGGGAACGATTAAAATAAAGCCTTCTTCACCATCATAGAGATCAATCAGGAAACGGGTTGGCAGTAATGTAATTGTTTGGATCTCCAAGTGGATATAATATATAATAACCAATCCAAATTCCAAAGATAAGTTTATGTTTTCTAGCTCATCCATTAACGCGGCAACACACAACGCGTTTTCCTAGTGTATCAGATAACTATAAAAGGGACAGCAAGGGGTTTTGCCGCGTCGTTATCAGTTGATAAAATCAATCAATTGAGTCTACGTGCTACGCTCATCAAATAATCAAGATCTGATTCGAATAATGTGTGGATTTAATTTGATAACTTTTCCAATAATACTGGCAAATATGAAGCACAGAAATCTGTGATATACCCACCAAAAACAATAACTTGAACGTACAACGAGCAAAGCATTTGCTAGTCAAACACTTTGGCATATGAAAGTGGTGACACAGAAAGTTTTGGCCAGGTGAACTGTCAAAAAAAAAGGGAAAATGCACTTGTGTGGATATTTCTTTTCATTTCCAACTACTTTTTCCAACTTGAGTACACTTGAAAAGGGCACAACATGTCGACTTGATATTGCCTGTCCAAAGTCCTTATACGTATGTGATTATGCGAACTTTCGGAAATTATAACTCCCTAAGATCGCCCTTGTGGTGCCCCGTCCAAACGATCCTATCTTTCATCCATAACCTCAATTAGGGAACAATGATTTTGTATCAAGTTTCGATGTTATTGAAAAAAAAACTGGGCTCAATAGCTTTTGACATGATGGAATTAAATGTGCACGGCAATTTTATTTCATAATGTCAAAATGCAATTACGCCCAGTTATAATCATCAAACGTTTGCATTATATGCCCAATATCTATCCACACATATGCATTGTCCTTCTTTTTACATGGCCAAAACCTTCTACAATCTATATCACTGTGTTCGAATAGCAAGGACTTGGCTACCTGTTACACACAACTCTGTTCTCGGAGGGGATTATTCTATAGTAGAAAACCTTCAATACATGAGAGGGCTGTGGGTACGGGCTAGTGGTTGTGTGTTGAGCGATCATTCAGTTTCCATCAGTTTCAGATCAGATATTGAGAGTTCGAGCCGTCAATCTCCTCCCCCCTCCCACCCCTCCCTCCCCCTCCCTCCCCCCCCCCCTTGCCAAGCAGCCGATAATCGATAAGGCAAACACTGCTTCTCATAGTATTGTACCACGCACAACAGCGCAATATGTACGGATAATATGCAATATTACGTTCTGCCACTGAACTGTGGTCGCGCGGCGAAGACTGCTTCATTTGTATTCATTTTTTTATTAATCTCGAATTTAACGACGCACTATAATGATAACTAAGATCTATTGGCGTCGGATGGATGATCAATGAGATGATGGGATGATGAGATTAAGGTTTCTTAGTTAGGCATGCTATCAACTGTGTCAGTTTTCAACTGCGTCAGTTTTCGAATGCGTCAGTTTTCGACTCCGTCAGTTTTCGACTGCGTCAGTTTTCAACTGCGTCAGATTTCAACTGCGTCAGTATCCAACTGCGTCAGTTTTGATTTGCTGCTAAGACTGTACCTGTCCATGGTGGGGGTATTTCCCCTCCAGTTTTGTATGTAGTACTATTCATAGCAAAAACATCTCAAGTAAAAATCTGACGCAGTTTGAAACTGACGCAGTTTAAATCTGACGCAGTTGAGATCTGATGCAGTTGCAAACTGACGCAGCTGGAATCTGACGCAGTTGAGATCTGACACAGTTGAGTTCTGACGCAGTTGAAATCTGACGAAGTTGAGATCTGACACAGTTGAGATCTGACGCAGTTGAAATCTGACGCAGTTGAGATCTGAAGCAATTGAAATCTGACACAGTTGAAATCTGACGCAGTTGAGATCTGACGCAGTTGAGATCTGACGCAGTTGAAATCTGACGCAGTTGAGATCTGACGCAGTTGAGATCTGACGCAGTTGAAATCTGACGCAGTTGAGATCTGACGCAGTTGAGATCTGACGCAGTTGAGATCTGACACAGTTGAGTTCTGACGCAGTTGAAATCTGACGCATTTGAGATCTGACACAGTTGAGATCTGACGCAGTTGAAATCTGACGCAGTTGAGATCTGACGCAATTGAAATCTGACACAGTTGAAATCTGACGCAGTTGAGATCTGACGCAGTTGAGATCTGACGCAGTTGAAATCTGACGCAGTCGAGATCTGACGCAGTTGAGATCTGACGCAGTTGAAATCTGACGCAGTTGAGATCTGACGCAGTTGAGATCTGACGCAGTTGAGATCTGACACAGTTGAGTTCTGACGCAGTTGAAATCTGACGCATTTGAGATCTGACACAGTTGAGATCTGACGCAGTTGAAATCTGACGCAGTTGAGATCTGACGCAGTTGAAATCTGAGACAGTTTTGTGTCCAGATCATGGAGCGATGGCACCAAGCCACGGACAACCCGTGGATGGATCTGGGGCTGGGAGTCCGTATCTGACTAAGAAGTGTGGTTATGTCTGTCCTAGATGTGGGGTTAAGTCTGTTCTATAAGTGGGGTTATCTGTCTAAAAAGTTGGGTTATGTGTGTCTTATGCCCGCCTGTGTGTGCGGCGGCGCCAGGCCAGAGACAACCCGTGGCAGAATTGGGATTATGTTTGTCTGAGAACTCCCATCCGTGTGAGCAGACAAGATCACGGACAACTTGCGACTGGGGGCATGGGAAATTTGTTGCAGTTGAAAATTGAGTTCAAATCTGACGTAATGATGCCGTGGCATCGAGTGTTTGCCTAAACACAATGCCACTCACTCTTATTATTAGCCGAAGCAGTCAGAGCTGCAAACGTCCATCAAGCCAGAGACCCTGAAGCATGAGGGAGGCGTGTGTGTTGAGGTGAAGCGGAAACACAGAGTGCGATACAGAGTTGTGCTATGCAATTGTGTTGATTAAAAATTAATTGAAAGTACGACATGGATTTATACTGAAAATTTGATGTTTTTCTTATACTTATGATAGAATACATTGTATATTTTCATTGTTACTACAATTCAATTTTTAAAAGTTTTTTATGTTTTTATTCCTCATTATAATGACGTGTTCTCTAGGGTAATTTCAGCTTACCTAGCTCACCCTGACCGACCGCAATGCTATATATACATATATTTCCATAATTTGATTTCAAAGTATAATAAAATAATAAGGGATCGAAAAATTTAATTATGATATCGGTACATATATATATATATATATATATATATATATATATATATATATATATATATATATATATATATATATATAAATATATATATGTATATATATATATATATATATATATATATATATATATATATATATATATATATATATATGTATATATATATATGTATATATATATATATATATGTATATATATATATTATGATATTGTAGATTTTCAAGGTATCGTTCATGTGATATCATGTTTTTAACGATAAATTTGCTTCCTTCGTGAAAGATTTGCGGTGCAGCAGACATTATCCGTGAAGTTCGTCTGACGAGTCAACAACCGAAGTGATTGACGAAGGCATTCCATTGCTGACTCACCAGGGGGCGCATTCCTGTACGATTTAATCCGGTTTTAGTGATATTGGTACTAACTTGGTATTCCTAAAAAGATAGACCCGGAAATAATACCAGAAAAGTAGGATTAACTAGTACATGCCAAAGAGCGGGTTAAGCGTGTTTCAAGATGCACTTCAAGATTTCAAATAATAATTTAAATATCTAATGTAGTGACTATCGTTACGAGAATGCGATTTCTAGAATAAGAACTGAAGGCAACGGAATGTGAATGTATTGAAATAATTTTCCTATCAGTTTTATTATTAATAGTCCATTTGCCAGAATTCTTTTCAAAGTTTGTATACTCATGTTGTTCTGAGAGCAAATTTCACAGTGGCAGTTCGGTTGCATCGTTAGCGCGGCTGCTTTCAGGGCTAGGAGGGCGTGGATCGATCGAACTTAAGTCAACTTTTTGTTCTTTATTTAATTTCATTGTAAATAGTTCATTAGGCTGAGATTTGATTTGGTTCAAGTTTCATTGAAATTGGATGAGATTTAGGTACATTTTAGCTGATTTGTAACAACATTTGTCAAAAAACTGTTTTACCGACGTACTAACTTACGCTTCCCTTAAACCTACTATAAAACTTGTACATGAATACGAAGTTGAACCTCTCTAAAACCGGTATTAACACGGTATTAACTCAGACTAGGATCATCTAGATGAAACTAATCGTACAGGAATACACCCCCAGGAGATAGAACACTTGAAGATGGTTACTAAAACATGACAGAAACATTGAGACGTGTAAATGTTTGCTGGACCCCAAATCTTTCTCGAAAGAGGCAAATTTACCGATAAAGACACTATACTATACATATATATAAATATATATATATATATACATATATATATATATATATATATATATATATATATATATATATATATATATATATATATATATATATATATATATATATATATATATATATATATATATATATATATACATATATATATATATATATATATATATATACATATATATACATATATATATATATATATATATACATATATATATATATATATATACATATATATATATATATATATATATATATATATATATATATATATATATATATATATATATATATATATATATATATATATATATATATATATATATATATATATATATATATATATATTTATATATATATATATATATATATGTATATATATATATATATATATATATATATATATATATATATATATATATATATATTTAATATATATATATATATATATATATATATATATATATATATATATATATATATATATATATATATATATACACATTACCTACCTCTATTTTTTGGTACTGACGCTGTCGGTGAAACAGGATAATAATCTGGATCACAGAAGGGAAGGTTCAATACGTAACATATGAAACTAGTGTAGTAAGTATTTAGAGAGAGAATGACAATTTAATTGACGGCTGTCCGCATAGCGGGATACCAAGATGGTACAGCGTAATATAGTCGATACATAGTACAATGGTTATTTACAAAAGTGATAAAAAATTGATCACAGAAAAATCCTGAAATAATATGAAACTAATTTAATTGAGGGTAGATAACAAAAGTATGAAAAAAATATGAAAATGGAAGAAGGTAATAGAAAAAAAAGGTATTATTAATATTATCAAAAAGATTGAAATTATTTGAAAGAATATAAATGGTGCTGTAAGAGACCCACCAAATCTATCAAAACTGAGTTTACAATATTCCTTAATAATACCTTCTTTGGGATTTTGTGATTATCGAGAAAAGTGCATAAAAATTCAGGAATGGTGCCGCGAGCTCCCACCATCAATCCCACTACATCCCAGTACTTTGCATCAATTTGGTAGATCTTTGATGCATAGAATGTAGTGTTTTCTCTTTTCAGTGTTTATATGAGATGGTTGTTCATATTCAGTCTCATATCTGATAGTGGGGTCCATAATGATAACTTTCTTCTCATCAGGTCGTATAGCAATGATATCGACTCGTTTGTTGGAACCATCCTCTGCTACACATGGGATTTCCTCGTGAACATTCCATTTTTGTTGTCTAAAGGTGTCACAGTAGGCCCTATACTATGATATGCCTTGATTTTATGTTATATTTTTCACTAAGTAAAATAAGATTTCTTCGTAGGCCTATTTTTTCCAAGCGATTAGGAAACATTTTGATATATCTGTTATACTAAATATGATACAATTTTATTTGAAATTGAAAATACATTTCAAAAGGAATGCATGACATTTTGAGAAGTAGTTCACACAAATTCAATATAGAATTGTAACAAATTAATCACTGAAATTTAATGTAATGTATACATTAATTTTATGAATCAGCATTCAGCTAAAAATAACTGCTATAGGCCTATACGTTACAATGAAACCAGAGATCCAATTGTTAGTGACAAATGCACTGTCAAATGAATAGGCCTACTATTACTACTAATACTACTACTACTACCTGGGTCAAGGGAAAATGTATGAATATTAGGGCAAAGACCTTATCTAACTTCGTTAGAAGACGTAAAACTGAGCCTTCTAAGCGGCGACAGAGCGATGCTAGCGCACGTATCGTAGTGGAGTGAATTATTCTTTAGGCTGGCCAGTTGGAATGATTTCCAGGATTTTTTTTCTCACACCTTCTTGGATCCACATAATTATCCAACTAATGTTTTTTTCAGAACTGATATATTTCATGATTCATCAATATGCTGAGGCCTATAGTTCCATCATGAGGGGACGAGACAACGCTATTTGTTATATCACCGAGTGTTCAGGACTACAAAATATCTGCGCTTGAATGTCATCTTTTGTTTGATGTGTATAACATAGCTACTTATTTCTGCCATATAATTTACTGCAACAAATTGCAACAATAGCATACAGCCACAGCTGCCACACGCCACAATGTCTTATTGGCGTGTGGCTTTTCAGTTGCAGTTTTGATTGTACAGTGCCCAGCAATAACCTAGGACTGTCAACACATTTTGATTTATATTTGACATATATCTTTGACATGCGCTGACCGCTAGGTCTCTAGCTTAATTGCTTGCGGTCTAGTTTGGAACGACAGACGTTTGTACAATACTGAACAGAACGAAATCATATTCCGCAAATATTGGGCTTTCTGACACAGCCTATGTTTTCCAAAAAAAAATTGGGAATATTTAGAATAGTTATTTATTTTTAAAGGGCGTTTTCTGTCATAACATAATGAGACTGACCAATGGTGAGAATTAAGGTTTGCAACTCACTGCCCCTTTAAATGAAGTTAATTACCAATTTTTCAATATTTCATTAAATCCATCATCAGCTAACAACCCGTTAATTGATGAGCGTAGCGAAGTCTCCATCCCACTCTTATAGGGCTTTGTCTGTGTGTTTTTTTTTTTTTTTTTTTTTTTTTTTGTTTGTAAGCACTCCACAGGTCGCAAGGGTTGACTGATCAACATGAAACTTTTTTTGTACACGCACACTCATCCAACTTAGAACTGTATAGTTTTTGGGATGAATCGGTCGGACCGATTTTGAGAATCATCATCTCAAAGTTTCTAAAAACCCCATAAGATTTGGCTGGGCGGAAAATGTTGAAAAATAAAATCTCTTCAAATGGGATGAAATTTTCTCTAAATGTGTATACATGGATTTTACACATTATTACAATTTTTTAAGCAATTCTGATCAGTCGTTTTGGAGACAAAAAATAAAATGACTGATAATATTCATAAAATATATCATAAAAATTATGACAGAATTAAGTTGTCGAGATTCACTGCTTCCTAGATTCAAGAGTTGACCAACAATGAAGTATTTTTTATATGCGTCAAGGTGTGTAGAATACCAGAGTCAATGAAGTGGCAAGAGTAGAACTTCTTTAACGACTTTTATAGCTTATTCAGATATCAAGGTGTGTAGAATACCAAAGTCGATAAAGTAGCAAGGGTAAAACTATTTCAAGGACTTTTATACCTTATTGAGATATCCCGCTCATCTTACAACGCATATTTCGCGTTTGACTAGTACTAAAAATGTGTAATAACGGCGTGTTAGCTCGAATACGTTTTTTCCAACATTCGTTTCGCCATCGAGAGTAAACAATCTGTTTGGTTGCTTTTGATAGCTCTTGAACAATCAAAATAAAGCCTATATGAAAGAGAGCGGTCATGTTTTTGCCAATTTTAATATATAAATAATCTATAATTGGCCTATAGAAATTCCAGAAGGTTCACTTGTAAATATTGTTTCCTATATAATGAAGAGATTGAAGTTATCACATCAGAAAAACATATCTTACTTCTATTGTTTATTTGCTATTGTTGTGTAAGTATGAAACACATTTATTTTCATTCAACCTGTATTAAAAGCTTGGTTGTTGTGGATAGCTAAGATCGCTGCAATAGCTGAGGGTTGTGAAAATCAACAATATTGTTCGCCTGAATATTGAAATTAGCAAGTAACGTTGACATATTTCACATATAGACCTATTTTATCTGTTGTTCTGATTTGTTGTTAAAATTTTAAATGGTTTGAATTCATAAATTCAATTATGTTTATATTTCTTTATTTTTCACTTTTAGACATGTACATACAGTTCACGTGAATCTCCACAAAGAATGTATTACAGGTTTACTGTGGAATTGAGCAATTATTCATTTTGCATTCACTGGATGCGCAAAACAAAGACGCAATTTCACCATAGGCTACTCGAAAAAAAAGTAGGCCTACTTTTTTGTTTGTTTTTTGTTCGCATTCCACTGGTAGGTGCAATCGGTTGAGCCAGTTCTGAGAAAGCTCATTTCAAAGTTTTCAAAAATCCCATAAAAATAACCCAGAGGAAAAAAAACATGAAAAATATTTATCTCGGGAGAATTCATATTCTCAGGGAAATTTAATATGGTGATGATACACATTATTTCCAACTTTCACTCAGATCGGATCAACTGTTTTCATAAAAAAAATATATATAGGATGGGGTGGTGTTTATCGAACTAGTTTGGATCCTATAGCGAGAGCTCAGAGACTTATTATGAAAATGTGCTTGAAAAAAAGGAAAGATTACCCTACAGATAGGCTTTTTGAAGAATTCCAAACCCTAGATGTTCGTCAATTATATGCGAAACAGGTTCTCATATACATGACCCGTGATTCACCATTCGAAAGTATTGACCACACACACAACACTCGACTAAGCGCATCAGGTGGGATACGTACCCTAAGAAAGACAAAGAGATTTGGGCAAAATCATGCTACATATATAGGTCCTAAATTATACAATATCATACCAACCGAAATTCGAAAAATAAAATCAGCAAATAAATTCAAACTCGAACTAATTAAATGGATCAAAATCAAAGAACGCGACTATATTAATGACATTATAAGCATCCCATGTTTCAATAATACTAAATCATGAATACTCTGGAATTATATATTCAACTCCTATAATCAATTAAATAGATACATATTCAGAAATGGATGCTACATGAAATAAATTATTAGCTATTAATTCTATCATTTAATATGAGCTAATCAGTCAAATTTGCGATGGCACTTGCTTGAATTATTCCTAAATGTTGAACACTATAGTCTACATACATTACAAATACTTAAGTTGGGCCATCCTAATCACCGATTTGTTACTTGATCAGGTGTAATTATAAAAATATTTTACTTCTCCATCTATTTCCGAAGTCATTATCATAGTTCTCATTTTATTTCAATAATCTTCAATTCACCATATTCATAGAATGAAGACTTATATATAATTTTACTTCCTATAATCTGAGTGCAAACTCTAAGATCTCTTCTTTCTTGCACTCAGTAATATATTTTCCTTTCATCATGTGTTGTTGGTAATTGTATTATTGTATTTGTAATCTGTTGTATCTGTTGTGCGTGATTATAAGGAAAGGAAAATAAACGGAATAAATAAATAAATCACTCAAATCTATTAAGATACCATTTAAATCCAAGCAACAAGTGTCACCAATTAGGCTAATTGGAAACGATGAAAACAAGGCCTTCTTTATTATTAATACTGGCCCATTCAAAATTAGACATTAACATTAAACTTAGGAACTTACAAATTGTTTTTCATACGTATTTCTTGTTATTGTTCACGACAACATTAAACTTAGCAGAAGATTTCAACATATTAACGTATCAACAGTATTAAACGTAGAAGTTTGCAAACTCCAAACCTAGTTTCTTAAGTTTACGTCAAAAGTAGGAAATTTGATCAATCAGCGCTGCTCCACACCTATTACGTACAGGTAGAGACATGTAGACATAGCTCTTCTTTTTTCTCACCATATCATTTCGAATTTGAAAAGTAACACTTTGGTCATGCTTTGGTGCATCTATTACTTTGAAACATCGTGTTTTGTAGCGCAACAGTGTTCTGTAGCATCACAACAGTACGGTACTGGTAAAATTACTGGATAACGTACAATGAACCTACAAGAGAAACATCCCAATTGATGTTTTTGGAAAAGTAGTGTACACAAGCGGGTTAAATGTACAACTCATCTGCCGCCTGCATTTGCAAGTGCACTTTTTTCAAATTCCTCAACCAACTTCCCTCATTTACAAATCAATTGAAATAATTTTGGGAAAAATAGCATCTATAATGCTTCTATTCTGAATATAGCATCTATATCGCAAGTACATTGAAACGTAGCGGATTCAGATGTTTGTAGCACTTTGTTGCCTTTTCAAAAACATGCTCAAACAACATCAAAATGTAGGCCCTATAGAAACATGAAGAAATATCAGGAAAAGTAATAAAAAGCACTTTCACATTTCATTGCTTTTACAGAATTGCTATTTTCACATGTGTCTACATATAGGGTACATTTCGAATCATCCGCCATTTTCTGAAGATAGATTGTAAGATTGATGACATTATTGACCAATAGTTATTGTCATCTTTATAAACCGAAGCAATAACAAATCCACGGTAGTTCTATCCATTCTATTACAGCAATAATAATTGTAATACATCGGCAATAAACTTCTTAGTTCTTAGGTTATGTTGGACTGTCAAGTGTCAACAAACAAAAAATCTGTGGATTTCAGCACTATCGATCTTTCATGACGTCGATTTCGAAATGAAGAGTCGCAATCTCATTGGTTGGATTGCAGAAACGGAGTTTAAACCCCAGCCTACCGCCTAAGTAAGAAATTGCATTGCTCTCTCAATGCAATTTCTTACTTGGACGGCGTCTAAGGTAGGCCAGGGTTGGAACTCATCTCTGCAATCCAACCATAGGCTTAACCAGAGTCGATAAAGCAGTTCTACCTCCTGTAAATGAAACTGCTTTCTCATATTTCTTTATTATTTCTTTCTAAGTTCGACGTCATAACAGAGCACGATGAATACGAGATAAGACGAGTCTTGTTTTTATCATGACGAACTCTGAAATGTGAGCGTGGGTTAATAATAAAAATGTTCTTTAGCTCGTATTAAGGGCTCCTAGCGTGGATGTGTTGATTAGCGGGTATCACACACATACAGCCTGTGAGCTGCTGCTTGCTGATGACAGATATCGACCAACAGGAGAAATTAAATTGATTTCCAAGTCTGTTACCTTTCGCTTTTTTCATATTCCTACTTAGAATAGAATAGAGATAGAATAGAATAGTCTTTATTTTTCGTGTACATAACAATTCCGTCATAACAATCGAAAAGGGCGAGGTTCGATCACGTGATCGTTCTTCCACCTAACCTTTAGACCGTTAGAAACTTCATGACCGTAATTAATATAATTATGCATAATGATAATGATGATATTCATTTATTCTTGATTAATCATATGATATGAGAAGCATCAGTGTCACAGTATAAACATATTAGGAAGAAAGCATTCAACAATACATACATACATATATATATTCATATAAATATATATATATATATATATATATATATATATATTTCGAGTCAGTACTATGTTAGAACATTTTCCAATGAACTGCTTTATCGACTCTGGCTCAACTTAGCAGTGAGAAGTGTGTCGTGAATGGGCATTATAGAAATTATTCAAGAAGTAGGAGGGCAGTGACGTAATTGTTAGGATCTCAAGGTAAATATAAATTTTATATATATATATATATATATATATATATATATATATATATATATATATATATATATATATATATATATATATATATATATGTATATAAATAAATATATATATATATATATATATATATATATATATATATATATATATATATATATATATATATATATAAATATATAAATATATATAACCAATCCAAAGATATGTTGATATGTTCTAGCTATTCCATCAACGCGAAAACACATAACGCGTTTTCCTAGTTATTAAATATAACATAATTCCAGAAAGTATACAGTTGGTGTGATAATTTTGATGGTTATCACTTTTTGGGTAGTTTTTTGCTACAGTATTGATATCATTATCAACAAATTAATCAACTATAGGATTTATTATTACGAATACAAAACTCAATTTCACTAATATAAATGATGTGGTGCTGTTTGTTCCATAGGATTATATTGATAGTGTCATTATTATTATTAATAATTTGTATTATTAATTTGTTACAATTCTATATTGAGCTTGTGTTAACACAAAAAGTGATGTATTCCTTTTCGAAAAGTATTTTTAATTTCAAATAATATCATATAATTATCAAATAACAGATATATTGAAATGCTTCCTGATTGTTCAGAATAAACTAGGGCTACAAAGAAATCTTATTTATTTTTAAAAAATATAACATGTAGGCCTACAATCAAGGTGTATAATATGTACATATTATACTGTAAAATAAATACATATCACACTAGTTTTATATGTTGCATGTTGAACCTACCCTACCGTGATCTAGATTATTATATTGTATCACTAACAATGTCGGTACCAAAAAATGAAGGTAGGTATGTATATATACATATATATATTTTTTTTTATTGGATGAGCGAAGCGAAGACTCAATTTTACTATACCGAAAAAAAATTCTGTGAAATTGGTGAGTTACTTCTGAGTTATCTTTAATTCGCATCAAAAGCAGTAGTTATGGTTGCCACAGTAATATTAACTTGATCTCAAGAATTCTAAGTAATCTCGATCGTAATACGGCGAAACAGATAACCCCGAAACAAACTAGATAACTCATGTTTAATCCTCGATCGTAATACCGTGCCTTAGCCAATAAAGATACTCTCATAATCCAATTATCCAAGGCCAATAAAAAAATTACAGAAGAAGAAGATGAAGAAGGTGGAATAAGTAATAACGTCAAGGCAATGGTCAAGGTAAGAATATTTTTCAAAGTTTATTAGCTGCGACCTAATCTAGACAGTTATTACATTTATATTATTAATAGCATATTTATTAGTACTAGGCCTATTTCGTAGAGTTTTCCAGTATTTTGGAGGTTATGGGCCTAGTTCTCATAGGCCTGAGGCAATGGCCTAGGCATTGATTTTTGAAATCAATGGTCTAGGGCATAGGCCCTACCTAAAAGACCCCATAAAGTGAAAGAGACCATTAAGTGAAGAGGTCTATTCTTAATGCTTAGGCGGAGGCCATACCCCGTAAGGATATTTAGTTTCCCAAGGTCTACCATGGATATTTATTTACTCAATGGCTCTACCATCGAGTGTTTAGTGTGCAAAACTAAATATACTGCAACTAGGCCTATATGAAAACTAAACATAGGCCCTAACTGGAGCACATTTAGGCCTAATCACTAATTTTTTCATAATAGGTCTATTCTAGGCCTATGCGTGGAGTGCGTATGCATATTAGTGGCGTGCCAGAATCAAGCGCTTTGCTAGCGCTAAGTTGGCCCAGCATACGCCTACGTCATGGCTAGCTCAGCTAGCTTGCAACTCTGGAACGACCACGAGCATCTTTTGGAACCGGCTGTAAAAGTCATGGTGGAAGATCAAATGGTATTGGGACCTGCAGCAGTTGTATTGTATGCAGGCGTTTCTTTCGATTCCTCCTTCAGTGGATCAGAAGAGGATGACGTAGTTTTCACTCTTACTGCTGCTAGAATAGAATATTTAGAAAGGGTGTAAAAAAATCGTCCTAAGGTTATGGATTATTATTACCCCAGTATTCAATGGCGGATTTTCAAAGCCATTTCCGCCTAACCCGAGAATCACCATTATTTAATTGTTCTGCAGTACTTTAGTCCACAGTTATTGATATCATTTCACACTCATACTCAATCTGCAGCTCGACCGTACCAAGCAACGTCATGATCTTTGAATTGGCGCTCAGAATTATGGCTTAACTAGCAAGTTAGCAATCTTTTTTATCGCTAGATGAGCTGAGTCAGTAGACTTAGCAGACTAGATTCTGGAGCGATTTGCTAGATTCTAGCGGAATTAGCCGCTAGAAGTTGGAATGCCGTTTCGACAACATTTGCTAATCTCGCGCTAGCTGAGTGCCCAATTCTGGGACCCAACTAAATATTGTTTTCAGTTGTCTTCTAGTTTGAGTGCATGAAATCTCAGTGTGTATTCTTCAGGATGGATTCTAACTTGATCCTTTGATAATAATGATAGGCCCCCTATATAAAACGGAGTGTATATTCGTACGGTCAACCGTTTGATTGAGTGAAAATAGATCATACGGTCAGTGACGTCATGACCGCGATGTTTCGGTCGATGACCATAAATGGCCAAAATAATGCTCTCCAACAATGTGACTACTGTAGCAGATGGGTTGGCACATCTGACTCTCATGCCAGGGAGCGCTGATTGAATCCCGCCTTTGACTTATTTTTTTTCAAATTGGTTCCTCCAGTGTGTATATATAAAAGAACATGGTCAATTATGTGGACAAAGCCACGTTGCGGACAGTAGGTTGGGTTATTGGGTTAGGTGAGTGTCTAAACCTCGCGTATACCGCCGGCACGCGGAACGGAGCTTATATATCATGTAATTTATCGGTAACTGGCACTCTAGCAGTGAAATTTACAACTAGATTGTAGTATGTTTAGTATGTATTCAATTATGTGACTGCAACTAAGATCTTTAGCCCCCCTTCGTAGCTCGGTCAGCTGAGACACCGCTTCAGAAACTGAAGTCACCGTTGGGCGTGGGTTCGAATCCCGCTTAAGGCATGGGTTTTTGTAAACGTCCTTTCACTTACCATCACTTCATAATTGCATTATCATCTGCTCATTCGTACCCCCTCTTAACCTAGCTGTTGGTGGAGTCGTTGAGCAGACAATAATCAATCAATTAATCAATCTAAAATCTTTGTTTGATACATGTCTAATTGGGCCTATTTGGTTTCTTTCAGCAGCTTTACTCCTGCTGGTGAAAGTGTCTACAAATTGAAAGCTGTCGTAGCCTCCGTCTATTTACCAAAATTGGATTTTGGCCTCTGCATGCTGTTATTATTTGCGATGCTTCAAGAGGCATGCAATGTAGAGCCCGGTTGAAATCTTCCAACAAGCACCGCCACAGCATATTCAACAATCCATTACAGCGTTGGACTGTGCTCCGAGCTTGCATTTGTTGTCCGTTGTATTCGACAGCCTCTTGCTTTGCTGGGTTGGCTATAGGCGTATAAGCCATGGTTCCATTGGAAAACCGCTGTCCCCTGAAAGTCGTAACATGAAGTATGCGGAATGTAAACAAAACACTTCCCAGCTACCCAACTATAGATCTAGGTTAATTATATAATGTAGGCCCACATGCTCGTTAATCCATGCATATGAACGGTCCATAAAGTTTACTGAATTTACTGAATTTACTGAATTAATATACTATTGTCACAGTTGTCAATGATGGTACGACCAATTTTGTTTGATCTCCTTTCATCTTGTATTTTTCAAAGAAATCCATTTGAATATCTGGTTTTAGGTGTTTCATTTTATCTACCAATAAGCCAAGTTCTAACATTGTTACATATCATGTGCCAGCTGGAGACTGTCTGAGGTTGGAAGTTTACCATATAAAGCGTCATTGGTGCTGCCCGGGTAGGTAGCATTTGCATGCAAGATACACAACTTTGCGTTGCATAGGGCCTACCTGATCCAAATGAAGATATAAGTTAGTGGCGGTTATTGTGTGAGTGTTAAATAAGATTAACACTTATCTGACTTTCATGGATCAATTTATTTGAATAACTTACCAACTGAACAATAATTCAGTGGTAGGTTTTTCTATTAACGTAAATGTGTTCGGGGTGTAGTGGATCAAGCTGTGGTGGAGGAACAATTGCTAAATGTGTGCAATCAATTGTACCAGTGACACCCGGGAAACCATATTCTTCAAAGAATCTGCCGAATACTTTATGTTATGGAGGTAGCGTTTATCATATGGAATTATTGAACAGATAGACTGACAATACAAATGTTTATCCGATTATTATAACCTACACATACCCTCTTTGGATTGGCACCAAATTACGGAGTGGGTACGACATCCACTCGGGAAATAAGTGTTCATTTATAGCAGGTATGAAAGTATTAACGTTGATAAAGACTCAAGCGACGTCTAGGCTTATAAACTGAATATGCTACCGGTATCAATTCCTTGTGTATCAATGTATGTCTATTGTAAATGAATACAATCTAAGTAGGGCCTACCGATATCAATTGTGTTGTGTATCATATTAATTGTACCTCCATTGTGAATGCAAAATGTTATGTGGGCCTACCGGTAGTGTGATTATGTATGCCTAACAATGATTTATAGAGCGCAGAAATAGAATAATGTAATAATGACCGATAGGAAGATAATAATGGAAAATTTGTGGATGAGATCGAAGTAATTTCTCTGATTAATATTGTATACCGGTATTGGAAATGGTGAAAGGAGAGGAGGACTTGAGAAGATGTAAGGCCCACAAAGGTGTAGATGAATGTACAATAATGGATGTAATGTGGATAAAGGGATATAATAAATATAGAGGTTCAGCATTCTCTTCCTACGCCACGGTCTAGAATAGTAGAGGTCTTGTATCAGGCTATCTCCGTGCACTTGTAGTCTAATACCAACAGTGCTGCTAGATCTATATATTCTAGACCTCTATCTATATCCTAGACCATGGCTTGGGCCTGGGCCTAGTCACTGACCCATCTATCTCGGAACGGCTCATGTCTAGGCCTAGTCAGAGTAACAAATAATACAATAGGCCCAGGCCTACATTATGAAGTGTAGGCCTAGGCTCACTATTGTTTACTTTTCATTTTGTAAAACTTTCTTGATGAAATTAATGTGAACCAATAGGCCTACTATAATAGGGGCACTATCAATTTTTCTAGGACTTTGAATGGTGTATTTTTAAAATAAAATAGACAAGTGTAATATGTAATTTTTGATGTGATATTCTATTCTATTTAATTAAATCAGTATTGTTCAAGTGTGCCTAATTCATATGCCAAAATATGTTCAATAATACCTCAGACTATATTTTCAACTTACCATTAAGATCTTACTTCATATTTTATTTTGTTTCCTCTTTGAGTGACCTAATATTGCCTGTATCAGAATTTGTTAGCATTAATGGTAAGGTTAGGTGGAAGAGCAGTTGTGAGACCGACCTCGCCCTTTTTTACTGTATTTCACATATGTATGAATAAAAACGTATCAATCTATCTAGGCTTATATATCCAAGTGCCTTTAGGCTAAGCTAAGCAATTTGAGGTTAGACTTACCTTCGAAAGTTTTTATTTCAATAACCTTCCAATAGCGATGTTCTAAATTCTTTTCCCAATGACGATAATGCTTTACGTACACACTCAAGTCTTGAAAAATTGATATTTTGTAAGATAAGAGATATTTCGTTTTGGATGTGACAGAATTCAGCCAAAAACAAACCGCCATTATGACAAACGCGCATCAGTTTTGATGAAAATGGCGAGTTTTGGAATGTGCGTTAAAACGCGCATTATAACGCATTGCGCGATTGGTTTTCATGTTCGAGAATTTGGCTTGACTCGAAACCTACAATTTGTGTATGTGACGTCACCAAAACGCATGTTCTTAAAACTCGAGTATTGGGCCCCAAGACACATGGCCCAACTATTTAGACAGACATAACCTCACATCTAAGATGGAAATAGTCCCACTTCTGGGACAGACATGACCTCACTTCTTAGACAGACATAACCCCACTTCTAGGACAGACAACCCCATTTCATGGTAAGACATAACCTCACTTCTTAGTCAGATACGGTCTTCCAGCCCCAGATCCATCCACGGGTTGTCCGTGGCTTGGCGCCGCCGCTCCGTGATCTTGTCTGGACACAAAACTGCATCAGATTTCAACTGCGTCAGATTTGAACTGCGTCAGATTTAAGCTGCGTCAGATCTCAACTGCGTCGGATTTAAACTGCATCAGATCTCAACTGCGTCAGATTTCAACTGCGTCACATTTTTACTTTGTAAGATGTTTTTGCTATGAATAGTACTACATACAATAGTGGAGGGGAAATACCCCCACCATGTACAGGTACAGTCTTAGCAGCAAATCAAAACTGACGCAGTTGAAAACTGACGCAGTCGAAAACTGACGCAGTCGAAAACTGACGCAGTCAAAATCTGACGCAGTTGCCGCTGTCCCCTTAGTTATTGAGAAGGAAGCGGTCGAGGCCACGAATATAAACCACGAAAAAAAAACTATAAAGATGAACGGTGGCAGGGATCGAACCAGGTCCGATATGCCCCTCACCTCCCGGATCACATGTCCATCTGTATTTCGCCGATATTTCTGTCTTCTTCGGAGATTATCTCCTCTCTCAAGGGACAACTCGTAGTTTCACATGGTGAGATCGGTGGTAAGATCGTAATGAGGTGGTAAGATCGCCCTTGTGGTGCCCCGTCAAAACGAGCCCATCTTTCATCCATAGCCTCAATTGGGGAATAATGATTTTGTATCAAGTTTCGATTATATTTAAAAAAAAAGGAGTTCTAGATGGATATATGAAACTTTGAACTTGTATAGTCGACCAATGCGGCTTCAAGTCTTACACATGTCAGAGTTTATCATCTGTTGAAACTAGAAAACGCTCCAAGTGTCCCCAGTTCTGAAGGGTGAGCTGGAAAATGAGCACCAGTACTATTGTCAAATATGATCGCAATAGAATATGAGACTATAGCCTACTCCCATTGAGCCCATTACTCACTTTCCATTTCACCAGTATCATTTTTCAAACTGCCCTAATTAGGTCATTTTCATGTCTGATCAAGATGACGTTGTTTATGCAATTATCTATTTCCAGTATATTGCTTTTGACATTTGATACGTATTCTTGATGCCGATCTCTTGGGATAGACATCAGGAATATTTCAAATCAAACCACATTGCAACATATATCTATCATGGTGTGTCGTTCTTCCACTCCTATTTGAGGGGGAGTTTGAACTGAGAACAAGTAAAAGAACTTTCTCATTCTAGTCCCATGGGTGTGACCCTTTACAGCACACACATGTTCGGTTTTAACAAATTAGTGTATAACGTCTCTAGTAATAGTTTAGTCTTAGTTCCACATATTGAGGTGTTCCCATCAAAATTTCACTTGCACCTTCATATAACAACGTTCATGTTCTCCCTCTTTTGTGCAGCAACTCATTTTGACAGGCGCTAAATGACCTTGCTGTCGATGCGCCTCAAAACTCTAATATTCATTCATTCTCACTCGGAAAATAAATTGAGCCATAATATATACTGGCCTGAAGTTATTATTATTATTATTTTTTCAATTTTTGTGGTATGATGATGTGTGGGCACCATTAGATTCTCAATCTACGCCTCAACGCAAAGCGTTTACCTGGCGCTGGACAAGATGGAACGATTTTTTTTTTTTTTTTTTTTATTAATCTTTTTTTTCACATACAAAAATACACATGACAGTCAAAAAATCCACAAAGTCTTCAAAGAAGACTTGACTGTGGGAGAAACAAAGAATATTATAATCTGTATATTTTTTAATTTTTATGTTGAATTTATGAAGAATTTATGAAGAAGGTGATCAAGAAAATGTAAATATGATGATGAATTGAGTGGCAACTATGAAGCATAAGTAAGAGATCTAATTTTTAGATTGAACAATATTTTTTTTTTAAAAAGAAGAGAAATACCTGAGAATATACTGTCACAAAAAAATTACAAGGAACAAAACACCACTGAAAAATAAAATTGACATACTTCTTTGCATTATGAATGAATAATAATATTGTGAAAGTGAAAAATGAACATAATAATAGCACCTGAACAAGAGTCTTGAAATAACTTAACTGGTGCATCGAGAAATAGTAAATATGAATACATTATATTAGGAACAAAACACTACTGAAAAATAAAATTGGCATAATTGTGTACATTATGAATGAATAATAATATTGTTAATGTGAAAAATGAACATAATAATAACAACTAAACAAGAGAGATGACCTGATGCATCGAAAAATAATTAATATGATTGCATCATATTATATAGAGGGTGACATGATGATGATTACATGAACAAAATATAACAATATTATGATGTCAGTAATATGAATAATGAATGATGTGAATGCCGAAGAAAAAAAAAAAATATATCATGTTGGAGTCTTATGTCTTATCAGTACAACAATACACAGAAATACATCAGTATTGGCAATGTAAATTGAGACTGATTGAATGTAAGTCGAGACTAATAATGATAAATGTATTAAAACAGAAACCTACACGAAATTATAACAAAAGGATTCAATATAAGGTCTACTATGGGAATATGGAATTAATAGAGCCTAAATTATTTTATTGACCAACCATGTTTTGATTTCTGATTTGACATTTTTATAAGAATCGAAATTACGTAAACTTGGAGGAATTTGATTAAATTTGGAAGGTACAGCGTATTCGAGACGACGTTTACCATATTTATTTATATAAGTAGGAATATTATAATTTCCAAGGAGCCTATATCTAGTGTTTGCTTCATGATCATTCAATGTTTTAAAAGAAGGGTCGTAATAATATTTTAGAATGAATTTATAATCGAATAAGTAAGTGACGGGGAGAATATTACAATACTGAAATAATGTAGGAATGTCATTATCAATCGTATTTTTCACCTGATCGGGTGTTATACATTTTATCATGTTAATTTGGAGGTTGATAATTTGTTGTGGATGTGAGTTCGAAGCGTCCCCCCAGGCTAAAATACCATATGAAATTAAAGATTCAGCCAATGCTAAATAAACAGTACGCAACAATTGAAAAGGTAATATGAACTTGAGTGTGTATAATTTAAATGCACAAGACCGGAGTTTAGTACACAAAATATTTATATGAGGTTTCCATGTGAAATGGCTGTCAATTGTTAAACCCAAGTAAACGTAATTGGATACATTTTCGATTTTTGTATTACAATTTGAACAATTATCACCCTTGCTCAAGCCATGTAAACATTGATAAGAATGATAAATCGTATTGATGGTTAAATTTTTTTCTCTATTAAATGGGGAGCAAATATGTACCAGTTTGGTTTTATTTGAATTAATGACGAGGTCATGATCGTGAGTCCATGAAAGTAAATGACTAAAATCTTCTTGTAGATATGACTCGGCTACTTTTAAATTTTGGTGAGAGGAGAGCAATACAGTGTCATCTGCGTCCATGTATATTTTACATTTACCAATGAAATTAGGCATGTTATTAACATAAATTAGGTATAATATGGGTCCAAGAATTGAGCCCTGAGGTACGCCCGTTGTGATGTTCCTCCTGACGCTCAAAGTGTCTCCAATTTTAACTACAATATGTCTATCCATCAAATAGTTTTCAAACCAATTCAACAATGAACCTCCGATACCGATATTAGTTGAAGCGAGTAAAAGTTTTGCATGATTGAGAGTATCAAAGGCTTTAGAAAAATCAATGAATAAACAAATTACGTGAGAATTGATATTTAACTGAGAGTTTATGTAATCTGTGAATAAAACTAATAAATCGGATGTACTTTTATCTTTTTGAAATCCAAATTGATTTGCATGAATAATTTTGAATTTGAACAAATAATCAGTTAGCTTGACCGCTACACATCGTTCCATGATTTTTTCTATTGAAGGTAAAAGAGCAATAGGTCTGTAGTTGGAATATTCAATGTGCGAACCTTTTTTATAAATTGGACGGACAACAGAAATTTTCAATTTATTAGGAACAATGCCAGTTTTCAGCGATAAGTTAATTAATTTGGATATAACAGGACTTACACAATCGACTAATAATTTCAAATCCTTCACTCGTATCCCGTCAATTCCAGGCTGCTTATTTTCATCCATCCCATTTATAATATTTTCAATAAAATTTACGTTAACAGAAGGCATATGCATGGACGTACATCTATTAATATCATGCATTTGATTTATAGTAATTATATTACATTTATGACTAATATGATTGATTTCATCGATAAAAGAATTCACGAAGTTATTTGCAATGATATCACTAGAATATGATTTACCAAGAAATTTCATTATTACTTCATCTACCGTTTTCTTTCTACTTCTACCTACTATATCGTTAATGGTCTGCCAAGTACTTTTCAAGCTATTTCTCGATTTAATTAATTTCTCTTTAAAATAAACATTCTTTGCTTTAATTATTTTTACATTAACTGAATTTCTGCACTTTTTGAACTCATCACGATATACAGTTTTGAGAGAATTATTACAATTTTTCCATTTTTTAAATAATGCATCACGCTCTTTCAAAAGTAACTTCAAATCGGTCGTGATCCAATCTTTCTGAACTCTCTTCTTGGCTGTTTCACTTTCGTGCCGCCTATAAGTAGCAAGGTCATAACATTCTTTGAATTTAGAAATTAAAACTTCATAAATCTCATTGCAATCATTTAATAATAGCTCTGAGTCCCACCTTATGAGTTTAAGTTTGTTTGCAAGAATATATTCATTTAAACTGTTTTTATAAACACCGGTTTCCTCTTTTTGATTTTCAATAATTTTGTCAAAGTTAATGTCCGCAGCTATCACATAATGATCTGTTATTTTTGTTGTATATATAACTGATGTTATTTCATTGGCCGATCCTCTTATAAATATGTGATCTATACACGTACCAGATACACTGTCAAGTCTGAATTCTTCTCTTGTTATTCCAAATATTCCTTTATAAAAACCATATGTAGCGAACATATTTTCATAAGATTGAATAATAATATCATCTTTGTTCAATAGATTCAAGTTCATATCACCAATTACAATTGCATTTAAATGTCCAATAATTTTAATACACTGCTCCAATTCTGATATAAAACCTACTTTATGAGTGTCCGGAGGCCTGTAAATAGCTATTAAAGAAATGGTTTTATTACTGTAGATGAGCGAACCACTAATAGATTCAAAGTAATTATTATTCGCAATACTCTGAACGAAACGAAAGCTAGATTTAACAAATAAAAGTAAACCTCCGCCACCTTTTTGTGCACGAGTTTTATGAAATGTTGAATAACCATCCAATTTATAATAAGATATGTCCACGTAGCTTGAAGATATTTCACTAAGAACTAAAGCATCGAAATTTCCAACATGATTCTCTAAAATGACATTCAATTCATTCCAGTGTTTATTTAGTGATCTGATATTTAAATGAATATTTAGAACCAGCATATATTAGAACCAGCAGTGAGATTCTCTAGAATATTGTAGATCGAGATCGAGCAGTTTCTGTCGACAAGTAGGTTTTACCTTTACCTGGCGTGATTCTCTTTAGCAACTTGACGTTCTGGGTCGACAAATCTTCTCGACTCGACAAGACACAGTCGTTAACTCGTCTCGATGTCGAGAACTGTCACGTTTAGATGGAAATGGCGGCGGTCTTTTTGTTTCGAAGTGTCTATTCCCACGACACGACCCACGGCCAAGGTTGTGGGAATAGCCGACCAGCGAGGGCACTTCTATTTACACGACCCGTCGTTCGGTTCTTGCCATTAGCCGACCCCGCTAGGCTGGCTATTCGCAAGAACGGCACACCAAGCAGTTATTGGGAATAGCAAACCAGCTATTGGCTATTGGCTATGACTATCAATAACGTAACGGGATAAGCAACATGGCGTAAGTCCCATCCTTTTAACATCAGACCGTTTTCACCATGATGGAATCAGCGCTTTCGTGTACATTTCTGAGATTCGCAATTTCAAATCAAATCGTGAGTATAAGGCCCGTATTCCAATGTATAGTACATAGTTGTATACTTGCATTGTTTCTGACCTTTCTCGTAGATGTTGAGTAATTATCCAGTCATCAAATGGTAAATATAGCAGGGGTTCAGGTTTTCAGGTTCAGGGTTCAGGGTTTCAGACCCCTGACTAGGGGTCTAAATGCTTTTACAGGCGTATTTTGAATTTAGATTGGCCAATTCGAATTAAATTTATCCCAATATTGTTTAATGCAGTTGGAAAGAGCTGGATTTACAGATTGCATTACATCTATCACTTGTATAGATCAACATACAATAATACCAGCAAATCACCATAACATTTGTGAGGCGGCATCCCTTTGATATACGCATGGTGCGAAAGGGAAGCGCCATGTTGCTTATCCCGTTACGTTATTGATAGTCATAGCTATTGGCAAGAACAAACTCACGAAACACACTCCGCGGTTGCACGTGGTTCATTTGATCGTCGTGAGAGGGTTCTGAACTCAGTAGGAGTCCGATGGGTTTGCATTTCACTAAACCGAGTGCGGATTCGGGCAGGAAACGGGAGGTCGGGACTGGACAGGTGTCTCATGGACGTTCGCTTCGGCAAACATTGATACAAATACATGTGTAACATATCTTGAAATCAGCCCTATTTTATAACCCTGCATTACTAGGGTTATGTTAGGTGGTAATGAAGGATGGTCAGATTAGAGCTACCCAAATTGTTTTATTTGATTTATATTGGGTTTTACCGACGCACTATACTGTTGGCTACGATATATTGGCGTCGATGGATGATGAATAAGATGATGGGATGATGAGGTGAAAAATTATTTTAGTAGGTGTTTTGGATGGTGGGAAGGAGTCGGTCGTGGCCTGTTGTTGAGGAACCATCCCAGTATCAACCTGAATGACAGAGGAAAACCACGAAAAACCCCTGTCAGGATGGTCGACCATGGCGGGAATCCAACCCCGGTCTCCCGAATGACGGTTCAGTGTGTTGTCACGCGTCTCGGTGGCTACCTAAATTATGGTTATGAATTCAATAAACAAGCCGTATAATTAAAATCTCAAATCCATTCAACACAGTCCTTCACCGCGTAACCCTGGGCCTAGGCCTAATCAAAACTCAATATTAGGTTTATCAACACACCAGAAGTGTCACTTCAATCAAAACAAATATGGTGGTTCAATTAAACTCCTCGACTGCCTTCTTCCGCTGCTGGGCCCCTCTGTGTGAGATCAAACGAACTACGTGAGAATTCCTCGTGTGCCGTTCTTGCGAATAGTCATGGCCGTGTTGGTCGGCTATTCACAAAACCCACACAAGCGTTCTTGCGAATAATGATTCCACGTCTTGCCGGCACGACCAGTACGTGGGAATAGTGTACGAGTGTCTTGCCGGCACGACAGGTTTGTGAGAATAGTCTATGTGCGTCTTGCCAGCACGACCGGTTCGTGGGAATAGTGTGTGTGCGTCTTGCTGGCACGACCGGTTCATGAGAATAGTCTATGTGCGCCTTGCCGGCACGACCGGTTCATGGGAATAGTGTACGAGTGTCTTGCCGGCACGACAGGTTCGTGAGAATAGTCTATGTGCGTCTTGCCGGCACGACCGGTTCGTGGGAATAGTAATTCGGTTGATTGGAGGCACAACCCGCACGAACGTTCGTGAGAATAGGGTCGGCCTTTTTGTTTTGAAATATTTTAGGCAAAAAATAACCGTCATTTCACCGCTTTAAATCGTGAAATGGTATGATTAAATACGATTTCATATTTTAAATACCGTATTCTACATCAACACTAATTTCGAACGCTTTTTTAATCCATGTGAATGTTACCCACATCGTACCATCAATTTGACAGCTAAAATATGAGGTTATGTTCTTATTGTTTTTGCATCGATGGCGTAGTACACAGCCTGACATGTCGCGCCGGCGCACTGGCGGTTCTTGTGAAAGTTGGATCACGCAGGTCTTCTATTGGCCAATTATTGACATCATATATGACGTATATATAGTGACGTATTTGTCGACTCAAAACTTATCGCCATGTGCTAGCGATGGAGATCGTGTGCGCGTAGAGAATAGACTGTTACCCTCCAGTGGTCGCGTGGAGTCTCTGGGACCCCACGCGACCACTGGAGGGTAACAGAAACTGTATCTTTCTCAGCAGGTAAAACAATTATATTGCTCAATTCTTACGTAATTGTGTGATGCATATTTCATAGATACATATCTTTGAAACTTTTCATTCAACCATGGATAACAACAGTTTTTGAGATTTATCTGTCGGTATATAAATCATGTTTTGAAGTGATTAATGTGATCAAATTATATTTTCGGTGATGTCAACATGATCTTCGAGCAACATAGTACAAGTGAACATGAAGGGAAGTAATAGTTTTAGTTATTCTGTGAAATACTTACGATTCAAGATTTTGCCTTCTGGTCTAGCCAGAAGGAAGGTTGACATCCAGCTAATATGACATTCAGTGACCATAGAGAGTTCTTATGACTTTGAGGTGTAGTTCTGACTTTTTTTGTTCAATTATATTGTATTTTGGCATAGATTTACGCAGATTTATGTAAGCACATTTCTTATTTTTAGGATTTTCAAGATACTTGAGTCCTAGAAGTCTGAAAATCACTCAATAGAATGCAAGAACCTTGTAAGAAAAATTGTGTGCACGGCCATCAGGATGTCATCAACGTCAAGAGGGCTGAAGCAACAAGTCTTTTCACTGCCACTGGTGTTTCTTGCATGCATGCCATAACAACTATCAAGGTTTCAAAAGAGAAGGAAATAATTTTTGAACATTGAACTGTCTTGTCTAATTTACGATTAATAATAATTTCAAGAAAATAAAATATCCCAAGAAAAGAAGAAGAGAAGAGAAGAAGTTGAGAGAAAAAGAAGACCAACAAACATTTGTGTATCCATCCTGACTTGGTTTTTCGTGGTTTCCCACAGTCCTCGAAGCAAATGCTTGGATGAAGTACTAATTGGCCACGACCTTCAATTAGTAGAGTGATAGGCTGAATTATAACATTATAGGCCTATCACTCATTTTTTTCCATTTTGTATAATGACAAACTTCACATTTGCTGTTAATGAAAAGAAGTGATCATTGCCCAAGAGACTTAGTTCAAAGTGGAAGATATCAACATTCGTGTGTTTTGTTTACTTCTAATACCAATGCTGATAATGTCCGGATATATATCACAGAAACGGTTTTTACTTATAATGTGTTCCGGACTTTCGGAAACTGTAAGACTTTTATCTGCGGCGGAAAGTTATGGTCACCAACAGCGCAGCCCTGGTTTTGAAGTTCATTGGTTTTAAATAATTAAAATGGGGTGGTAAGATCGCCCTTGTGGTGCCCCGTCCAAACGATCCTATTTTTCATCCTTAGCCTTAATTGGGGAACAAAGATGTTGTATCAAGTTTCAAGGTTATTAAAAAAAAAAAAAAAAAAAAATATCTCATCTTAAAATATTGTAAATTAGCATTTTTTTGAAAAACAGTTTTTGGATTTTTAGATGTTACCAATTTTGTGTATTTTTTTGTTTTGGACAAGTAATATGGATATTGCTGCGATAGTACGTGCGCCTGAAGATGAGAAGACCGAGTACACAATACGTCATCTCTGCCACAAATACCTTTGTTCGGATCATGTCACCATATCGTGCAGCCGTTGGAGTACCGTTACGGTCAAGGAAGTTGACGCCGAATAAACAAGATGTAGGCTGGATTCAAAGCGAAATATGAATCATGGAATGTGAAATCTTATAAATTAGGTCTGTAATACTATATGTCTTCAATAAAATATATGAAAACTAAAAAATCTGTCATTTGAAATTATTGGAACAGTTTCTCATAAATTTCATATGAAATTATCCATTCGAAATGGCATAAGTTCAAAAGAAAAAAAAATTTGTTCCATGTTTTTCCTCAACAATGTATATTAATTCCACTATCACGTACAACACCAAACTGAATAATCGATTGAGAGTGGAAAATTCTTGCAAATTCAATTTTTTATTGATTTTTATAAAGTGCGTTGTTCATTATTTGGACTTTTTACACACAAAAATGTCGACTTGGAATCACAAACAATATTCAGAACCTATGAGTACAAAAGTAGATTTTAATGCTCACTGAACCATGAAATAACATTTCTAAAGAATTTTTTTTAGAAAAAGTCCCTGATGAAAAGTTTTGGCTGAAACACTGCGGGGTGTGGTAGACCCCCCCCCCCCCCCGCGCGACCGCTGGTGTTTTAGATTAGGGCTCGCCTACTGGAGCCTACTGGAGCCTACTGGAGCCTACTGGAGCCTACTGGAGCCTGCTGGAGCCTGCTGGAGCCTACTGGAGCCTACTGGAGCCTACTGGAGCCCACTGGAGACTGCTGGAGCCTACTGGAGCCTACTGGAGCCTACTGGAGCCTACTGGAGCCTATTGGAGCCTACTGGAGCCTACTAGAGCCTACTGGAGCCCACTGGAGACTGCTGGAGCCTACTGGAGCCTACTGGAGCCTACTGGAGCCTACTGGAGCCTATTGGAGCCTATTGGAGCCTACTGGAGCCTACTAGAGCCTACTGGAGCCTACTGGAGGGTTAACCTTGAGTGAGTTCTCGATCGGCATCGCTATCGACCGAATTTCAATGAAGATAGAGAATCTAAGGGTTGATACCATTCTCATCGGTGGTACTCAAATATATAGACGGTACCAACCGTATCGTCTCTCATTCGACACAAACACCCCCGTCAAGTTGGCCCCACACTTGTGTCAAATCAAAGTCTCAAATTAAATTACTCAAATATCTCAAGTTGAATTGTTGGTGCTATTTTAGTGCTGGTATTTGTTTACCGAATCAACCTGCAGGGTCAACTCACGCTGGCCCGCACATGATCGGAATTGACCATTAACTAGGAAAACGCCATATACGCGTTGTTAGACGAGCGGAAGGTAATAGTATGTCGACTTCATTGCCAAACTTTTGCCTAAATTCGCCAATTGGGTAACATTTTAGTTATAAATGGGTAAAAACGGCTTCGAGTGGTACAAATTTAGCACATTTCATGTTTTTTATTCAAAATGGCTGATCCGATCAAGCTGAGAATTTCCTTAAATGTGTATCAAGATGTTATTCAACTTCACACAAAATTTCATTTTTTAGAAAATGAAAATTTTTTAAATTCTTTTGCGTCTTGTTATTCTAATGAGTATTTTCGAAATTTCTAAGATTCAAATAAATAAAATTTGTTATCCGATGATGCCACAAAACTATACAGATCTGAGCTAGATGAGGAACCATGATGAAAAAAAGTTTGAAGTTGATAGCTGTAGCCGTTTGACCTGTGGAGAACCGACAAAAAAACATAAAAAAAACAAACAAAAAAAACGAGCACCAATTTTTTTCAGTATGTCAAATTGAATCCTCACTAAAGCTCGTCTAAATAGGCGTGGCTTATCGGCAGGACACCTATAGATCCTAGATGCTATGGCATTCAGAGATACTCTGATATAGGCAATGTCAATTTACCCACATAACAAACAGCCCATTTGATTGGATGTTTTGTGACGTTTGTGGGCGTGTCAATCACTAGTCGTCAATTCGGAGTGATTTTTTTCAGCACCATCAATAGGGTATTCTCAACTGACGTCACCCATTGTTGAAAGAAAGAGACAACAATGTGCACCAGTTGGAATTGACCAATCCGAATGTTTGGTAGTCCACCAGTTCGCTGTATTGCTATGGTAACGATTGTTTGTCGTCTGTTACGTGCGAACACCCTATACAAATCACGGCCCTAATGAACCATCTAACATCTTTCTCAATTTGAAAAATCATCAATATCATCAACTGAAGGCATATTCATGCAGAAATTACTCACAAATAAATGTTGAGTTACAGTCATTGTACACCACATACTATCAGGCGTTGTGATCCAGATTGAGAAATTGACTTTTTTGTTGATGAAATTGCCAAGTAGTAAATCCACTACCGATACTATTATTCTATAACGCTCTGTTATTTGCTGGGCAACCACAGCATACGTTGTAAGATGAGTAAGATATCTGAATATGAGGTATAATAAAAAAAGTCGTTGAAGTAGTTCTACCCTTGCTACTTTATCGACTCTGGTATTCTACACACCTTGACGCATATGAAAAATACTACTTTGTTGGGTAAATATCGAATCTAGAAAATGTGTATCATCCATGAGTTCACATTCAGAGGAAACTTTATTCATTTCGGAGAGTTTTTTCTTCAAATTTTCTTGCTCAGCCTAATCTTATGAGGTTTTTAGAAACTTTGACATGATATTTCTCAAAATTGGTTCGACTGATTCATTCCAAAAACTGAACAGTTCTGAATTGAATAACTTTGCGTGTGTGAAAAAGTTCCATGTCGATCTGTCAAACTCTGAGACATGTGGAGTGCTAAAAAAAAAATGAAAAAAACAGACAAAGCTTCGTAAGAGAGGAAGTCTTCGCATACGTTCATCCAACGATCTCCATTTTCTCCCAATTAACCCTATAGCCACTGATCAACATCTAGCATGGGATGTTCCTACGTCTGTCAATGGAATACTGAACTATACATTGACCTTGTGAGCGTAAATGGCCGTATTGACAGACAAGTATGGAAGCGTGTGTGATGAGGGAGCTCGGTCTCTTGAGATAACCGAACAGAAGACGTCGGGCCGCCGTTATCAATATCTCACGCGTGCCGCTGTCGATTTAAACGTACTCTCCTGGGCCAGGGGCTATATTCGTGGGTCAATTATAGTATCTGTCTAGTTGGCCGTTTTATTTGCACTTTTCTAAATTCCAAGATTGTCGGTCCGTTCATATGGTTTCATCATTGATACACGTCAAATTCATCAAATTGTTCAATTATTTTCTTTCGTTTCTGAATAATAGTGTCTTTAAATACCCAGCGAGTCGCCACTCGCGCCCGCCAACTCCCCGCGACCGGACTATTTCTGTCCGTTTTCAACATTTTTCGAGATTCGATCTCGCATCCCTCTAATTCAAGTTCCAGCGGACCGATCATCATCAGGGTCGGTTTGATTATGAATCTTGTCTTTTACACCTTGACGATTCCAAAACCTGCCTCCCACAGTTCATAAGCAAGCGCCACTTTCCTGAATAGCTGGCTACATCCTTGGTTCAGATCGTCTCTGAACCACCACAATCAGGTTGTTACATCGGTGGAGTTGCGTGTCGAGCTTCTGTCACAAACATGGGATGAGCGTGGTGAAGACTTCCATCTCATTAGACTAGAGAAAACGCGGAATATATGCGTTGTGAGATGAGCTTAGAAGTATGGAAATCTAAAATGGAAAATATTCTGTCAGCCTAAATCACATCCACGGAACTTGGATTACTTCAAACGTTCAAAAACCTCGCCTGCAACTTGTTGATATTTATAGTGCAACCTGTTGCACATGTACTTTGCGAAACCAATTGATCGCAATATTAAAAACTAGGAAAACGCTATATACGCGTTGTTAGACGAGCGGACAGCAATAGTATGTCGACTTCTTTGCCAAACTTCTGCCTAAATTGCCATTCAAGTTATAAATGGTTGAAAACTGCTTTGAGTGCATGATACCAATTTAGCACATTTTATGTATTTTCATCAAAATGGCTGACCCGATCAGGCTGATAAATCTCAGAAATGTGTATCAAAATGTAACTCAACTTCACACAAAATTTCATTCTATTCGAAAATAAAAATGTTTTAATTTTTTTTCTGCTGTGTTATTCTAACGGGTATATTTGAAATTTCGGAAATTCATAAGAAAAAAAGTCACCACCTGAATATAATGCCACAAACTATACAAATCTAAGTTGGATGAGGAACCATGTTGAAAAAAAGTTTGAAGTCGATAGCTGTAGCCGTTTGACCTGTAGAGAACCGACAAAAGAAAAACATTAAAAAAAAACATAAACGAACACCAATTTTTTTCAGAATGTCGAATTGAATCCTCGCTAAAGCTCGTCTGAAAATGTATACTTCTATTGCGATCTCTTTGTTATTTTCCATCCGATTGTTGTGAGTCACTGAAAATATGTATCATAGTGTTTTCCATATTCAGTGAAAATTTTGAAGCTTTTGAGACAGTTTAAATTCCAAGTTATCTTCATCCGGGTTATTCCAATGGGGATTTTCGAAACTCCCCGATTTTCTTACGCTATACGCTCATTTCGATAGCGAAGATTTGAATTAAGATATTTGTTATGGCCTTATAACATTGGGAGGATCTGTTGACATATTTAGGAATGATTTCTCTCGCTCTCTCTCTCTTTCTTCCTTTCTCTCTCTCTCTCCCTCTCTTTCCCTCTCTCTCTTCTCTCTCTCTCTTTCCCTCCCTCTCCCTTTCTCCATCTTTCTCTCTCTCTCTCTCTCTCTCATCTCCCTCTCTCCTCCTCTCACCAACTCTATCTCTATTTCTAACTCTCTCTCTTCCCCTGCCTCTCACTTTCTCATCCATCTCTCTCTCTCTCTTTCTCCCCCCCCTCTCTCTCTCTCTCTCTCTAACTCTCTCTCTCTCGCACTCCCTCTTCCTCCCTCTTCTCCCCACACCCTCTATCTCTTCACCGCTCACCATCTCTCTCTCCTATCCCTCTCACTCTCCCTTCCTCTCTCTCTCTCTCTCTCTCTCTCTCTCTCTCTCTCTCTCTCTCTCTCTCTCTCTCTCCCTCTCTCTCTTTCTCCCCTTTCTCCCCCCACCTCTCTCTCCGAGAAGATGCATCAGCATGTGTTAGGATGAAGTGTTTGGGTCACGGGTGCCCTCTGAACGTCATCAGGGGCGCTTTGAGCTCGCAGTGTATCGATTCCTTGCGTGAGGGGGGGGGGGGGGAGGGAGATGGGCTCGAACCCAGGCATGGTGCGTGGGAAGGCAGAGCGCCACGAAAATCAGAACATATTCAATCCCACAACGTTCAATAATTCTCTGTTCCGATCACGTTACATTATGAGCCGTGTTAGTGACAGAATGAGATCCCGCAATCTGCTCATGGCCTCTCACACCACTCTCTCTCTCTTGCTCCCATCGCGCTCCCATCGCGCTCACATCGCGCTCCCATCGCGCTCCCATCGCGCTCCCATCGCGCTCCCATCGCGCTCCCATCGCGCTCCCATTGCGCTCCCATCGCGCTCCCATCGCGCTCCCATCGCGCTCCCATCGCGCTCCCATCGCGCTCCCATCGCATTCCCATCGCGCTCCCATCGCGCTCCCATCGCGCTCCCATCGCGCTCCCATCGCGCTCCCATCGCGCTCCCATCGCGCTCCCATCGCGCTCCCATCGCGCTCCCATCGCGCTCCCATCGCGCTCCCATCGCGCTCCCATCGCGCTCCCATCGCGCTCCCATCGCGCTCCCATCGCGCTCCCATCGCGCTCCCATCGCATTCCCATCGCGCTCCCATCGCACTTCCATCGCGCTCCCATCGCGCTCCCATCGCGTTCGCTGTCATGTGGGGGCGGAACAAGCGTCCATCATCAACACACTGGAGCAATCATTCTCCACTCGTCGCTCCCATCGCGCTCGCTGTCATCTGGGGGCGGAACAAGCGTCCATCATCCACACACCGGATCAATCATTCTCCACTCGTCACTCCCATCGCACTCGCTGTCATTTGGGGGTGGAACAAGCGTCCATCATCCACACACCGGATCAATCATTCTCCACTCGTCGCGCTCCCATCGCACTCCCATCGCGCTCCCATCGCGCTCGCTGTCATCTGGGGGCGGAACGAGCGTCCATCATCCACACACCGGATCAATCATTCTCCACTCGTCGCGCTCCCATCGCACTCGCTGTCATCTGGGGGTGGAACAAGCGTCCATCATCCACACACCGGATCAATCATTCTCCACTCGTCACTCCCATCGCACTCGCTGTCATTTGGGGGTGGAACAAGCGTCCATCATCCACACACCGGATCAATCATTCTCCACTCGTCGCGCTCCCATCGCACTCCCATCGCGCTCCCATCGCGCTCGCTGTCATCTGGGGGCGGAACGAGCGTCCATCATCCACACACCGGATCAATCATTCTCCACTCGTCGCGCTCCCATCGCACTCGCTGTCATCTGGGGGTGGAACAAGCGTTCATCATCCACACACTGGAGCAATCATTCTCCACTCATCGCGCTCCCATCGCACTCGCTGTCATCTGGGGGTGGAACAAGCGTTCATCATCCACACACTGGAGCAATCATTCTCCACTCATCGCGCTCCCATCGCGCTCGCTGTCATCTGGGGGCGGAACGAGCGTCCATCATCCACACACCGGATCAATCATTCTCCACTCGTCGCGCTCCCATCGCACTCGCTGTCATTTGGGGGTGGAACAAGCGTCCATCATCCACACACTGGAGCAATCATTCTCCACTCATCGCGCTCCCATCGCACTCGCTGTCATCTGGGGGTGGAACAAGCGTTCATCATCCACACACTGGAGCAATCATTCTCCACTCATCGCGCTCCCATCGCACTCGCTGTCATCTGGGGGTGGAACAAGCGTACATCATCCACACACAGGAGCAATCATTTCCACTCGTCGCTCCCATCGCGCTCGCTGTCATCTGGGGGCGGGACAAGCGTCCATCATCCACACACTGGAGCAACCATTCTCCACTCGTCGCGCTCCCATCGCACTCGCTGTCATCTGGGGGCGGAACAAGCGTCCATCATCCACACACTGGAGCAATCATTCTCCACTCGTCGCGCTCCCATCGCACTCGCTGTCATCTGGGGGTGGAATAAGCGTACATCATCCACACACTGGAGCAATCATTCTCCACTCGTCGCGCTCCCATCGCACTCGCTGTCATCTGGGGGCGGAAAAAGCGTCCATCATCCACACACTGGAGCAATCTTTCTCCACTCGTCGCTCTCCCATCGCACTCGTTGTCATCTGGGGGCGGAAAAAGCGTCCATCATCCACACATTGGAGCAATCATTCTCCACTCGTCACTCCCATCGCGCTCGCTGTCATCTGGAGGCGAAACAAGCATCCATCATCAACACACTGGAGCAATCATTCTCCACTCGTCGCGCGCCCATCGCGCTCGCTGTCATTTGGGGGCGGAAAGGGCGTCCATCATCCACACACTGGAGCAATCATTCTCCACTCGTCGCGCTCCCATCGCGCTCGCTGTCATCTGGGGGCGGAACAAGCGTACATCATCCACACACTGGAGCAATCATTCTCCACTCGTCACTCCCATCGCGCTCGCTGTCATCTGGGGGCGAACAAAGGCGTCCATCATCCACACACTGGAGCAATCATTCTCCACTTGTCGCGCTCCCATCGCGATCGCTGTCATCTGGGGGCGGAAAGGGCATCCATCATCCACACACTGGAGCAATCATTCTCCACTCGTCGCGCTCCCATCGCGATCGCTGTCATCTGGGGGCGGAACAAGCGTTCATCATCCACACACTGGAGCAATCATTCTCCACTCGTCGCGCTTCCATCGCGCTCGCTGTCTTCGGGGGGCGGAACAAGCGTCCATCATTCACACACTGGAGCAATCATTCTCCACTCGTCGCGCTCCCATCGCGCTCGCTGTCATCTGGGGGCGGAACAAGCGTTCATCATCCACACACTGGAGCAACCATTCTCCACTCGTCACGCTCCCATCGCGCTCGCTGTCATCTGGGGGCGGAACAAGCGTCCATCATCCACACACTAGAGCAATCATTCTCCACTCGTCGCGCTCCCATCGCACTCGCTGTCCTCTGGGGGCGGAACGAGCATCCATCATCCACACACTGGAGCAATCATTCTCCACTCGTCGCTTCCATCACACTCGTTGTCATCTTGGGGCGGAACAAGCGTCCATCATCCACACACTGGAGCAATCATTCTCCACTCGTCGCACTCCCATCGCGCTCGCTGTCATCTGGGGGCGGAAAAAGCGTCCATCATCCACACACTGGAGCAACCATTCTCCACTCGTCACGCTCCCATCGCGCTCGCTGTCATCTGGGGGCGGAACAAGCGTCCATCATCCACACACTGGAGCAATCATTCTCCACTCGTCGCGCTCCCATCGCACTCGTTGTCATCTGGGGGCGGAAAAAGCGTCCATCATCCCCACATTGGAGCAATCATACTCCTCTCGTCGCGCTCCCATCGCGCTCGCTGTCATCTGGGGGCGGAACAAGCGTTCATCATCCACACACTGGAGCAACCATTCTCCACTCGTCACTCCCATCGCACTCGCTGTCATCTGGGGGCGGAACAAGCGTCCATAATCCACACACTGGAGCAATCATTCTCCACTCGTCACTCCCATCGCACTCGCTGTCATCTGGGGGCGGAACAAGCGTCCATAATCCACACACTGGAGCAATCATTCTCCACTCGTCGCGCTCCCATCGCACTCGCTGTCACCTTGGGGCGGAACAAGCGTTCATCATCCACACACTGGAGCAATCATTCTCCACTCGTCGCCCTCCCATCGCACTCGCTGTCATCTGGGGGTGGAACGAGCGTCCATCATCCACACACTGGAGCAATCATCCTCCACTCGTCACGCTCCCATCGCGCTCGCTGTCATCTGGGGGCGGAACAAGCGTCCATCATCCACACACTGGAGCAATCATCCTCCACTCGTCATGCTCCCATCGCGCTCGCTGTCATCTGGGGGCGGAACAAGCGTCCATCATCCACACACTGGAGCAATCATTCTCCACTCGTCACGCTCCCATCGCGCTCGCTGTCATCTGGGGGCGGAACAAGCGTTCATCATCCACACACTGGAGCAATCATTCTCCACTCGTCGCGCTCCCATCGCGCTCGCTGTCATCTGGGGGCGGAACAAGCGTCCATCATCCACACAATGGAGCAATCATTCTCCACTCGTCGCGCTCCCATCGCGCTCGCTGTCATCTGGGGGCGGAACAAGCGTCCATCATCCACACACTGGAGCAATCATCCTCCACTCGTCACGCTCCCATCACGCTCGCTGTCATCTGGGGGCGGAACAAGCGTCCATCATCAACACACTGGAGCAATCATTCTCCACTCGTCGCGCTCCCATCGCACTCGCTGTCATCTGGGGGCGGAACAAGCGTCCATCATCCACACACTGGAGCAATCATTCTCCACTCGTCGCAGTCCCATCGCGCTCGCTGTCATCTGGGCGCGGAACAAGCGTCCATCATCCACAAACTGGAGCGATCATTCTCCACTCGTCGCGCTCCCATCGCGCTCGCTGTCATCTGGGGGCGGAACAAGCGTCCATCATCCACACACTGGAGCAATCATTCACCACTCGTCGCGCTCCCATCGCGCTCGCTGTCATCTGGGGGCGGAACAAGCTTCCATCATCCACACACTGGAGCAATCATTCACCACTCGTCGCGCTCCCATTGCGCTTGCTGTCATCTGAGGGCGGAACAAGCGTCCATCATCCACACACTGGAGCAATCATTCTCCACTCGTCGCGCTCCCATCGCGCTCGCTGTCATCTGGGGGCGGAACAAGCGTCCATAATCCACACACTGGAGCAATCATTCTCCACTCGTCGCGCTCCCATCGCGCTCGCTGTCATCTGGGGGCGGAACAAGCGTCCATCATCCACACACTGGAGCAATCATTCTCCACTCGTCGCGCTCCCATCGCGCTCGCTGTCATCTGGGGGCGGAACAAGCGTCCATCATCAACTCACTGGAGCAATCATTCTCTACTCGTCACGCTCCCATTGCGCTCGCTGTCATCTGGGGGCGGAACAAGCGTCCATCATTCACACACTGGAGCAATCATTCTCCACTCGTCGCTTCCATCGCGCTCGCTGTCATCTGGAGGCGGAACAAGCGTCCATCATCCACACACTGGAGCAATCATTCTCCACTCGTCACTTCCATCGCGCTCGCTGTCATCTGGGGGCGGAACAAGCGTCCATCATCAACACACTGGAGCAATCATTCTCCACCAGTCGCGCTCCCATTGCGCTCGCTGTCATCTGGGGGCGGAACAAGCGTCCATCATCCACACACTGGAGCAACCATTCTCCACCAGTCGCGCTCCCATTGCGCTCGCTGTCATCTGGAGGCGGAACAAGCGTCCATCATCCACACACTGGAACAAACATTCTCCACTCGTCACTCCCATCGCGCTCGCTGTCATCTGGAGGCGGAACAAGCGTCCATCATCCACACACTGGAGCAATCATTCTCCACTCGTCGCTCCCATTGCGCTCGCTGTCATCTGGCGGCGGAACAAGCGCCCATCATCCACACACTGGAGCAATCATTCTTCACTCGTCGCGCTCCCATCGCACTCGCTGTCATCTGGGGGCGAAACAAGCGTCCATAATCCAAACACTGGAGCAACCATTCTCCACCAGTCGCGCTCCCATTGCGCTCGCTGTCATCTGGAGGCGGAACAAGCGTCCATCATCCACACACTGGAGCAATCATTATCCACTCGTCACTCCCATCGCGCTCGCTGTCATCTGGAGGCGGAACAAGCGTCCATCATCCACACACTGAAGCAATCCTTCTCCACTCGTCGCTCCCATCGCGCTCGCTGTCATCTGGAGGCGAAACAAGCATCCATCATCCACACACTGGAGCAATCATTCTCCACTCGTCGCGCTCCCATCGCACTCGCTGTCATCTGGGGGCGGAACAAGAGTCCATAATCCACACACTGGAGCAATCATTCTCCACTCATCGCGCTCCCATCGCGCTCGCTGTCTTCTGGGGGCGAAACAAGTATCCATCATCCACACACTGGAGCATTCATTCTCCACTCGTCGCGCTCCCATCGCGCTCGCTGTCATCTGGGGGCGGAACAAGCGTCCATCATCCACACACTGGAGCAATCATTCTCCACTCGTCGCTTCCATCGCACTCGCTGTCATCTGTGGGCGGAACAAGCATCCATCATCCACACACTGGAGCATTCATTCTCCACTCGTCGCTCCCATCGCGCTCGCTGTCATCTGGAGGCGGAAAAAGCGTCCATCATCCACACACTGGAGCAATCACTCATCACTCGTCACTCCCATCGCACTCGCTCTCATCTGGGGGCGGAACAAGCATCCATCATCCACACACTGGAGCAATCATTCTCCACTCGTCGCTTCCATCGCGCTCGCTGTCATTTGGAGGCAGAACAAGCGTCCATCATCCACACACTGGAGCAATCATTCTCTACTTGTCACGCTGCCATCGCGCTCGCTGTCATCTGGAGGCGGAACAAGCATCCATCATCCACACACTGGAGCAAACATTCTCCACTCGTCACTCCCATCACACTCGCTGTCATCTGGAGGCGGAACAAGCGTCCATCATCCACACACTGGAACAATCATTCTCCACTCGTCGCGCTCCCATCGCACGCGCTGTCCTCTGGGGGCGGAACAAGCATCCATCATCCACACACCGGAGCAATCATTCTCCACTCGTCGCTTCCATCGCACTCGTTGTCATCTTGGGGCGGAACAAGCGTCCATCATCCACACACTGAAGCAATCATTCTCCACTCGTCGCTTCCATCGCGCTCGCTGTCATCTGGAGGCGGAACAAGCGTCCATCATCCACACACTGGAGCAATCATTCCCCACTCGTCGCGCTCCCATCGCGCTCGCTGTCATCTGGGGGCGGAACAAGCGTCCATAATCCACACACTGGAGCAATCATTCTCCACTCGTCGCGCTCCCATCGCGCTCGCTGTCATCTGGGGGCGGAACAAGCGTCCATCATCCACACACTGGAGCAATCATTCTCCACTCGTCGCGCTCCCATCGTGCTCGCTGTCATCTGGGGGCGGAACAAGCGTCCATCATCCACTCACTGGAGCAATCATTCTCCACTCGTCACGCTCCCATTGCGCTCGCTGTCATCTGGGGGAGGAACAAGCGTCCATCATTCACACACTGGAGCAATCATTCTCCACTTGTCGCTCCCATCGCGCTCGCTGTCATCTGGAGGCGGAACAAGCGTCCATCATCCACACACTGGAGCAATCATTCTCCACTCGTCACTTCCATCGCGCTCGCTGTCACCTGGGGGCGGAACAAGCGTCCATCATCAACACACTGGAGCAATCATTCTCCACCAGTCGCGCTCCCATTGCGCTCGCTGTCATCTGGGGGCGGAACAAGCGTCCATCATCCACACACTGGAGCAACCATTCTCCACCAGTCGCGCTCCCATTGCGCTCGCTGTCATCTGGAGGCGGAACAAGCGTCCATCATCCACACACTGGAGCAATCATTCTCCACTCGTCACTCCCATCGCGCTCGCTGTCATCTGGAGGCGGAACAAGCGTCCATCATCCACACACTGAAGCAATCATTCTCCACTCGTCGCTCCCATCGCGCTCGCTGTCATCTGGCGGCGGAACAAGCGTCCATCATCCACACACTGGAGCAATCATTCTTCACTCGTCGCGCTCCCATCGCACTCGCTGTCATCTGGGGGCGAAACAAGCGTCCATAATCCACACACTGGAGCAACCATTCTCCACCAGTCGCGCTCCCATTGCGCTCGCTGTCATCTGGAGGCGGAACAAGCGTCCATCATCCACACACTGGAGCAATCATTCTCCACTCGTCACTCCCATCGCGCTCGCTGTCATCTGGAGGCGGAACAAGCGTCCATCATCCACACACTGGAGCAATCATTCTCCACTCGTCGCTCCCATCGCGCTCGCTGTCATCTGGAGGCGAAACAAGCATCCATCATCCACACACTGGAGCAATCATTCTCCACTCGTCGCGCTCCCATCGCACTCGCTGTCATCTGGGGGCGGAACAAGAGTCCATAATCCACACACTGGAGCAATCATTCTCCACTCATCGCGCTCCCATCGCGCTCGCTGTCTTCTGGGGGCGGAACAAGCATCCATCATCCACACACTTGAGCATTCATTCTCCACTCGTCGCGCTCCCATTGCGCTCGCTGTCATCTGGGGGCGGAACAAGAGTCCATAATCCACACACTGGAGCAATCATTCTCCACTCATCGCGCTCCCATCGCGCTCGCTGTCTTCTGGGGGCGGAACAAGCATCCATCATCCACACACTGGAGCATTCATTCTCCACTCGTCGCGCTCCCATTGCGCTCGCTGTCATCTGGGGGCGGAACAAGCGTCCATCATCCACACACTGGAGCAATCATTCTCCACTCGTCGCTTCCATCGCACTCGCTGTCATCTGTGGGCGGAACAAGCATCCATCATCCACACACTGGAGCAATCTTTCTCCACTCGTCGCTCTCCCATCGCACTCGCTGTCATCTGGGGGCGGAAAAAGCGTCCATCATCCACACACTGGAGCATTCATTCTCCACTCGTCGCTCCCATCGCGTTCGCTGTCATCTGGAGGCGGAAAAAGCGTCCATCATCCACACACTGGAGCAATCATTCATCACTCGTCACTCCCATCGCACTCGGTCTCATCTGGGGGCGGAACAAGCATCCATCATCCACACACTGGAGCAATCATTCTCCACTCGTCGCTTCCATCGCTCTCGCTGTCATTTGGAGGCAGAACAAGCGTCCATCATCCACACACTGGAGCAATCATTCTCTACTTGTCACGCTGCCATCGCGCTCGCTGTCATCTGGAGGCGGAACAAGCATCCATCATCCACACACTGGAGCAATCATTCTAAACTCGTCACTCCCATCACACTCGCTGTCATCTGGAGGCGGAACAAGCGTCCATCATCCACACACTGGAACAATCATTCTCCAATCGTCCCGCTCCCATCGCACGCGCTGTCCTCTGGGGGCGGAACAAGCATCCATCATCCACACACCGGAGCAATCATTCTCCACTCGTCGCTTCCATCGCACTCGTTGTCATCTTGGGGCGGAACAAGCGTCCATCATCCACACACTGAAGCAATCATTCTCCACTCGTCGCTTCCATCGCGCTCGCTGTCATCTGGAGGCGGAACAAGCGTCCATCATCCACACACTGGAGCAATCATTCCCCACTCGTCACGCTCCCATCGCACTCGCTGTGCTCTGGGGGCGGAACAAGCATCCATCATCCACACACTGGAGCAATCATTCTCCACTCGTCGCTTCCATCGCACTCGTTGTCATCTTGGGCGGAACAAGCGTCCATCATCCACACACTGGAGCAATCATTCTCCACCTGTCGCGCTCCCATCGCGCTCGCTGTCATCTGGGGGCGGAACAAGCATCCATCATCCACACACTGGAGCAATCATTCTCCACTCGTCACTCCCATCGCACTCGCTGTCATCTGGGGGCGGAACAAGCATCCATCATCCACACACTGGAGCAATCATTCTCCACTCGTCGCTTCCATTGCACTCGCTGTCATCTGGGGGCGGAACAAGCGTCCATCATCCACACACTGGAGCAATCATTCTCCACTCGTCGCGCTCCCATCGCACTCGCTGTCATCTGGGGGCGAAACAAGCATCCATCATCCACACACTGGAGCAATCATTCTCCACTCGTCGCTTCCATCGCGCTCGCTGTCATCTGGGGGCGGAACAAGCATCCATCATCCACACACTGGAGCAATCATTCTCCACTCGTCGCGCTCCCATCGCACTCGCTGTCATCTGGGGGCGGAACAAGCATCCATCATCCACACACTGGAGCAATCATTCTCCACTCTTCACTCCCATCGCACTCGCTGTCATCTGGGGGCGGAACAAGCATCCATCATCCACACACTGGAGCAATCATTCTCCACTCGTCGCTTCCATCGCACTCGCTGTCATCTGGGGGCGGAACAAGCATCCATCATCCACACACTGGAGCAATCATTCTCCACTCGTCGCGCTTCCATCGCACTCGCTGTCCTCTGGGGGCGGAACGAGCATCCATCATCCACACACTGGAGCAATCATTCTCCACTCGTCGCTTCCATCACACTCGTTGTCATCTTGGGGCGGAACAAGCGTCCATCATCCACACACTGGGGCAATCATTCTCCACTCGTCGCGCTCCCATCGCGCTCGCTGTCATCTGGGGGCGGAAAAAGCGTCCATCATCCACACACTGGAGCAACGATTCTCCACTCGTCACGCTCCCATCGCGCTCGCTGTCATCTGGGGGCGGAACAAGCGTCCATCATCCACACACTGGAGCAATCATTTTCCACTCGTCGCGCTCCCATCGCACTCGTTGTCATCTGGGGGCGGAAAAAGCGTCCATCATCCACACATTGGAGCAATCATACTCCTCTCGTCGCGCTCCCATCGCGCTCGCTGTCATCTGGGGGCGGAACAAGCGTTCATCATCCACACACTGGAGCAACCATTCTCCACTCGTCACTCCCATCGCACTCGCTGTCATCTGGGGGCGGAACAAGCGTCCATAATCCACACACTGGAGCAATCATTCTCCACTCGTCACTCCCATCGCACTCGCTGTCATCTGGGGGTGGAACAAGCGTCCATAATCCACACACTGGAGCAATCATTCTCCACTCGTCGCGCTCCCATCGCACTCGCTGTCACCTTGGGGCGGAACAAGCGTTCATCATCCACACACTGGAGCAATCATTCTCCACTCGTCGCCCTCCCATCGCACTCGCTGTCATCTGGGGGTGGAACAAGCGTCCATCATCCACAAACTGGAGCAATCATCCTCCACTCGTCACGCTCCCATCGCGCTCGCTGTCATCTGGGGGCGGAACAAGCGTCCATCATCCACACACTGGAGCAATCATCCTCCACTCGTCACGCTCCCATCGCGCTCGCTGTCATCTGGGGGCGGAACAAGCGTCCATCATCCACACACTGAAGCAATCATCCTCCACTCGTCACGCTCCCATCGCGCTCGCTGTCACTCGGGGGCGGAACAAGCGTCCATCATCCACACACTGGAGCAATCATTCTCCACTCGTCGCGCTCCCATCGCGCTCGCTGTCATCTGGGGGCGGAACAAGCGTCCATCATCCACACACTGGAGCAATCATCCTCCACTCGTCACGCTCCCATCGCGCTCGCTGTCATCTGGGGGCGGAACAAGCGTCCATCATCAACACACTGGAGCAATCATTCTCCACTCGTCGCGCTCCCATCGCACTCGCTGTCATCTGGGGGCGGAACAAGCGTCCATCATCCACACACTGGAGCAATCATTCTCCACTCGTCGCGCTCCCATCGCGCTCGCTGTCATCTGGGCGCGGAACAAGCGTCCATCATCCACAAACTGGAGCGATCATTCTCCACTCGTCGCGCTCCCATCGCGCTCGCTTTCATCTGGGGGCGGAACAAGCGTCCATCATCCACACACTGGAGCAATCATTCACCACTCGTCGCGCTCCCATCGCGCTCGCTGTCATCTGGGGGCGGAACAAGCTTCCATCATCCACACACTGGAGCAATCATTCACCACTCGTCGCGCTCCCATTGCGCTTGCTGTCATCTGAGGGCGGAACAAGCGTCCATCATCCACACACTGGAGCAATCATTCTCCACTCTTCGCGCTCCCATCGCGCTCGCTGTCATCTGGGGGCGGAACAAGCGTCCATAATCCACACACTGGAGCAATCATTCTCCACTCGTCGCGCTCCCATCGCGCTCGCTGTCATCTAGGGGCGGAACAAGCGTCCATCATCCACACACTGGAGCAATCATTCTCCACTCGTCGCGCTCCCATCTCGCTCGCTGTCATCTGGGGGCGGAACAAGCGTCCATCATCCACTCACTGGAGCAATCATTCTCTACTCGTCACGCTCCCATTGCGCTCGCTGTCATCTGGGGGCGGAACAAGCGTCCATCATTCACACACTGGAGCAATCATTCTCCACTCGTCGCTTCCATCGCGCTCGCTGTCATCTGGAGGCGGAACAAGCGTCCATCATCCACACACTGGAGCAATCATTCTCCACTCGTCACTTCCATCGCGCTCGCTGTCATCTGGGGGCGGAACAAGCGTCCATCATCAACACACTGGAGCAATCATTCTCCACCAGTCGCGCTCCCATTGCGCTCGCTGTCATCTGGGGCGGAACAAGCGTCCATCATCCACACACTGGAGCAACCATTCTCCACCAGTCGCGCTCCCATTGCGCTCGCTGTCATCTGGAGGCGGAACAAGCGTCCATCATCCACACACTGGAGCAATCATTCTCCACTCGTCACTCCCATCGCGCTCGCTGTCATCTGGAGGCGGAACAAGCGTCCATCATCCACACACTGGAGCAATCATTCTCCACTCGTCGCTCCCATCGCGCTCGCTGTCATCTGGCGGCGGAACAAGCGCCCATCATCCACACACTGGAACAATCATTCTTCACTCGTCGCGCTCCCATCGCACTCGCTGTCATCTGGGGGCGAAACGAGCGTCCATAATCCACACACTGGAGCAACCATTCTCCACCAGTCGCGCTCCCATTGCGCTCGCTGTCATCTGGAGGCGGAACAAGCGTCCATCATCCACACACTGGAGCAATCATTATCCACTCGTCACTCCCATCGCGCTCGCTGTCATCTGGAGGCGGAACAAGCGTCCATCATCCACACACTGAAGCAATCATTCTCCACTCGTCGCTCCCATCGCGCTCGCTGTCATCTGGAGGCGAAACAAGCATCCATCATCCACACACTGGAGCAATCATTCTCCACTCGTCGCGCTCCCATCGCACTCGCTGTCATCTGGGGGCGGAACAAGAGTCCATAATCCACACACTGGAGCAATCATTCTCCACTCATCGCGCTCCCATCGCGCTCGCTGTCTTCTGGGGGCGGAACAAGCATCCATCATCCACACACTGGAGCATCCATTCTCCACTCGTCGCGCTCCCATCGCGCTCGCTGTCATCTGGGGGCGGAACAAGCGTCCATCATCCACACACTGGAGCAATCATTCTCCACTCGTCGCTTCCATCGCACTCGCTGTCATCTGTGGGCGGAACAAGCATCCATCATCCACACACTGGAGCATTCATTCTCCACTCGTCGCTCCCATCGCGCTCGCTGTCATCTGGAGGCGGAAAAAGCGTCCATCATCCACACACTGGAGCAATCACTCATCACTCGTCACTCCCATCGCACTCGCTCTCATCTGGCGGCGGAACAAGCATCCATCATCCACACACTGGAGCAATCATTCTCCACTCGTCGCTTCCATCGCGCTCGCTGTCATTTGGAGGCAGAACAAGCGTCCATCATCCACACACTGGAGCAATCATTCTCTACTTGTCACGCTGCCATCGCGCTCGCTGTCATCTGGAGGCGGAACAAGCATCCATCATCCACACACTGGAGCAATCATTCTCCACTCGTCACTCCCATCACACTCGCTGTCATCTGGAGGCGGAACAAGTGTCCATCATCCACACACTGGAACAATCATTCTCCACTCGTCGCGCTCCCATCGCACGCGCTGTCCTCTGGGGGCGGAACAAGCATCCATCATCCACACACCGGAGCAATCATTCTCCACTCGTCGCTTCCATCGCACTCGTTGTCATCTTGGGGCGGAACAAGCGTCCATCATCCACAGACTGGAGCAATCATTCTCCACTCGTCGCTTCCATCGCACTCGCTGTCATCTGGAGGCGGAACAAGCGTCCATCATCCACACACTGGAGCAATCATTCCCCACTCGTCGCGCTCCCATCGCGCTCGCTGTCATCTGGGGGCGGAACAAGCGTCCATAATCCACACACTGGAGTAATCATTCTCCACTCGTCGCGCTCCCATCGCGCTCGCTGTCATCTGGGGGCGTAACAAGCGTCCATCATCCACACACTGGAGCAATCATTCTCCACTCGTCGCGCTCCCATCGCGCTCGCTGTCATCTGGGGGCGGAACAAGCGTCCATCATCCACTCACTGGAGCAATCATTCTCTACTCGTCACGCTCCCATTGCGCTCGCTGTCATCTGGGGGCGGAACAAGCGTCCATCATTCACACACTGGAGCAATCATTCTCCACTCGTCGCTCCCATCGCGCTCGCTGTCATCTGGAGGCGGAACAAGCGTCCATCATCAACACACTGGAGCAATCATTCTCCACTCATCACTTCCATCGCGCTCGCTGTCATCTGGGGGCGGAACAAGCGTCCATCATCAACACACTGGAGCAATCATTCTCCACCAGTCGCGCTCCCATTGCGCTCGCTGTCATCTGAGGGCGGAACAAGCGTCCATCATCCACACACTGGAGCAACCATTCTTCACTCGTCGCGCTCCCATCGCACTCGCTGTCATCTGGGGGCGAAACAAGCGTCCATAATCCACACACTGGAGCAACCATTCTCCACCAGTCGTGCTCTCATTGCGCTCGCTGTCATCTGGAGGCGGAACAAGCGTCCATCATCCACACACTGGAGCAATCATTCTCCACTCGTCACTCCCATCGCGCTCGCTGTCATCTGGAGGCGGAACAAGCGTCCATCATCCACACACTGGAGCAATCATTCTCCACTCGTCGCTCCCATCGCGCTCGCTGTCATCTGGAGGCGAAACAAGCATCCATCATCCACACACTGGAGCAATCATTCTCCACTCGTCGCGCTCCCATCGCACTCGCTGTCATCTGGGGGCGGAACAAGAGTCCATAATCCACACACTGGAGCAATCATTCTCCACTCATCGCGCTCCCATCGCGCTCGCTGTCTTCTGGGGGCGGAACAAGCATCCATCATCCACACACTGGAGCATTCATTCTCCACTCGTCGCGCTCCCATCGCGCTCGCTGTCATCTGGGGGCGGAACAAGCGTCCATCATCCACACACTGGAGCAATCATTCTCCACTCGTCACTCCCATCGCGCTCGCTGTCATCTGGAGGCGGAACAAGCGTCCATCATCCACACACTGGAGCAATCATTCTCCACTCGTCGCTCCCATCGCGCTCGCTGTCATCTGGAGGCGAAACAAGCATCCATCATCCACACACTGGAGCAATCATTCTCCACTCGTCGCGCTCCCATCGCGCTCGCTGTCATCTGGGGGCGGAACAAGCGTCCATCATCCACACACTGGAGCAATCATTCTCCACTCGTCGCTTCCATCGCACTCGCTGTCATCTGTGGGCGGAACAAGCATCCATCATCCACACACTGGAGCATTCATTCTCCACTCGTCGCTCCCATCGCGCTCGCTGTCATCTGGAGGCGGAAAAAGCGTCCATCATCCACACACTGGAGCAATCACTCATCACTCGTCACTCCCATCGCACTCGCTCTCATCTGGCGGCGGAACAAGCATCCATCATCCACACACTGGAGCAATCATTCTCCACTCGTCGCTTCCATCGCGCTCGCTGTCATTTGGAGGCAGAACAAGCGTCCATCATCCACACACTGGAGCAATCATTCTCTACTTGTCACGCTGCCATCGCGCTCGCTGTCATCTGGAGGCGGAACAAGCATCCATCATCCACACACTGGAGCAATCATTCTCCACTCGTCACTCCCATCACACTCGCTGTCATCTGGAGGCGGAACAAGTGTCCATCATCCACACACTGGAACAATCATTCTCCACTCGTCGCGCTCCCATCGCACGCGCTGTCCTCTGGGGGCGGAACAAGCATCCATCATCCACACACCGGAGCAATCATTCTCCACTCGTCGCTTCCATCGCACTCGTTGTCATCTTGGGGCGGAACAAGCGTCCATCATCCACACACTGGAGCAATCATTCTCCACTCGTCGCTTCCATCGCGCTCGCTGTCATCTGGAGGCGGAACAAGCGTCCATCATCCACACACTGGAGCAATCATTCCCCACTCGTCGCGCTCCCATCGCGCTCGCTGTCATCTGGGGGCGGAACAAGCGTCCATAATCCACACACTGGAGCAATCATTCTCCACTCGTCGCGCTCCCATCGCGCTCGCTGTCATCTGGGGGCGTAACAAGCGTCCATCATCCACACACTGGAGCAATCATTCTCCACTCGTCGCGCTCCCATCGCGCTCGCTGTCATCTGGGGGCGGAACAAGCATCCATCATCCACACACTGGAGCATTCATTCTCCACTCGTCGCTCCCATCGCGCTCGCTGTCATCTGGAGGCGGAAAAAGCGTCCATCATCCACACACTGGAGCAATCACTCATCACTCGTCACTCCCATCGCACTCGCTCTCATCTGGCGGCGGAACAAGCATCCATCATCCACACACTGGAGCAATCATTCTCCACTCGTCGCTTCCATCGCGCTCGCTGTCATTTGGAGGCAGAACAAGCGTCCATCATCCACACACTGGAGCAATCATTCTCTACTTGTCACGCTGCCATCGCGCTCGCTGTCATCTGGAGGCGGAACAAGCATCCATCATCCACACACTGGAGCAATCATTCTCCACTCGTCACTCCCATCACACTCGCTGTCATCTGGAGGCGGAACAAGTGTCCATCATCCACACACTGGAACAAAAATTCTCCACTCGTCGCGCTCCCATCGCACGCGCTGTCCTCTGGGGGCGGAACAAGCATCCATCATCCACACACCGGAGCAATCATTCTCCACTCGTCGCTTCCATCGCACTCGTTGTCATCTTGGGGCGGAACAAGCGTCCATCATCCACACACTGGAGCAATCATTCTCCACTCGTCGCTTCCATCGCGCTCGCTGTCATCTGGAGGCGGAACAAGCGTCCATCATCCACACACTGGAGCAATCATTCCCCACTCGTCGCGCTCCCATCGCGCTCGCTGTCATCTGGGGGCGGAACAAGCGTCCATAATCCACACACTGGAGCAATCATTCTCCACTCGTCGCGCTCCCATCGCGCTCGCTGTCATCTGGGGGCGTAACAAGCGTCCATCATCCACACACTGGAGCAATCATTCTCCACTCGTCGCGCTCCCATCGCGCTCGCTGTCATCTGGGGGCGGAACAAGCGTCCATCATCCACTCACTGGAGCAATCATTCTCTACTCGTCACGCTCCCATTGCGCTCGCTGTCATCTGGGGGCGGAACAAGCGTCCATCATTCACACACTGGAGCAATCATTCTCCACTCGTCGCTCCCATCGCGCTCGCTGTCATCTGGAGGCGGAACAAGCGTCCATCATCAACACACTGGAGCAATCATTCTCCACTCGTCACTTCCATCGCGCTCGCTGTCATCTGGGGGCGGAACAAGCGTCCATCATCAACACACTGGAGCAATCATTCTCCACCAGTCGCGCTCCCATTGCGCTCGCTGTCATCTGAGGGCGGAACAAGCGTCCATCATCCACACACTGGAGCAACCATTCTCCACCAGTCGCGCTCCCATTGCGCTCGCTGTCATCTGGAGGCGGAACAAGCGTCCATCATCCACACACTGGAGCAATCATTCTCCACTCGTCACTCCCATCGCGCTCGCTGTCATCTGGAGGCGGAACAAGCGTCCATCATCCACATACTGGAGCAATCATTCTCCACTCGTCGCTCCCATCGCGCTCGCTGTCATCTGGCGGCGGAACAAGCGTCCATCATCCACACACTGGAGCAATCATTCTTCACTCGTCGCGCTCCCATCGCACTCGCTGTCATCTGGGGGCGAAACAAGCGTCCATAATCCACACACTGGAGCAACCATTCTCCACCAGTCGCGCTCCCATTGCGCACGCTGTCATCTGGAGGCGGAACAAGCGTCCATCATCCACACACTGGAGCAATCATTCTCCACTCGTCACTCCCATCGCGCTCGCTGTCATCTGGAGGCGGAACAAGCGTCCATCATCCACACACTGGAGCAATCATTCTCCACTCGTCGCTCCCATCGCGCTCGCTGTCATCTGGAGGCGAAACAAGCATCCATCATCCACACACTGGAGCAATCATTCTCCACTCGTCGCGCTCCCATCGCACTCGCTGTCATCTGGGGGCGGAACAAGAGTCCATAATCCACACACTGGAGCAATCATTCTCCACTCATCGCGCTCCCATCGCGCTCGCTGTCTTCTGGGGGCGGAACAAGCATCCATCATCCACACACTGGAGCATTCATTCTCCACTCGTCGCGCTCCCATCGCGCTCGCTCTCATCTGGGGGCGGAACAAGCGTCCATCATCCACACACTGGAGCAATCATTCTCCACTCGTCACTCCCATCGCGCTCGCTGTCATCTGGAGGCGGAACAAGCGTCCATCATCCACACACTGGAGCAATCATTCTCCACTCGTCGCTCCCATCGCGCTCGCTGTCATCTGGAGGCGAAACAAGCATCCATCATCCACACACTGGAGCAATCATTCTCCACTCGTCGCGCTCCCATCGCGCTCGCTGTCATCTGGGGGCGGAACAAGCGTCCATCATCCACACACTGGAGCAATCATTCTCCACTCGTCGCTTCCATCGCACTCGCTGTCATCTGTGGGCGGAACAAGCATCCATCATCCACACACTGGAGCATTCATTCTCCACTCGTCGCTCCCATCGCGCTCGCTGTCATCTGGAGGCGGAAAAAGCGTCCATCATCCACACACTGGAGCAATCACTCATCACTCGTCACTCCCATCGCACTCGCTCTCATCTGGCGGCGGAACAAGCATCCATCATCCACACACTGGAGCAATCATTCTCCACTCGTCGCTTCCATCGCGCTCGCTGTCATTTGGAGGCAGAACAAGCGTCCATCATCCACACACTGGAGCAATCATTCTCTACTTGTCACGCTGCCATCGCGCTCGCTGTCATCTGGAGGCGGAACAAGCATCCATCATCCACACACTGGAGCAATCATTCTCCACTCGTCACTCCCATCACACTCGCTGTCATCTGGAGGCGGAACAAGTGTCCATCATCCACACACTGGAACAATCATTCTCCACTCGTCGCGCTCCCATCGCACGCGCTGTCCTCTGGGGGCGGAACAAGCATCCATCATCCACACACCGGAGCAATCATTCTCCACTCGTCGCTTCCATCGCACTCGTTGTCATCTTGGGGCGGAACAAGCGTCCATCATCCACACACTGGAGCAATCATTCTCCACTCGTCGCTTCCATCGCGCTCGCTGTCATCTGGAGGCGGAACAAGCGTCCATCATCCACACACTGGAGCAATCATTCCCCACTCGTCGCGCTCCCATCGCGCTCGCTGTCATCTGGGGGCGGAACAAGCGTCCATAATCCACACACTGGAGCAATCATTCTCCACTCGTCGCGCTCCCATCGCGCTCGCTGGTATCTGGGGGCGTAACAAGCGTCCATCATCCACACACTGGAGCAATCATTCTCCACTCGTCGCGCTCCCATCGCGCTCGCTGTCATCTGGGGGCGGAACAAGCATCCATCATCCACACACTGGAGCATTCATTCTCCACTCGTCGCTCCCATCGCGCTCGCTGTCATCTGGAGGCGGAAAAAGCGTCCATCATCCACACACTGGAGCAATCACTCATCACTCGTCACTCCCATCGCACTCGCTCTCATCTGGCGGCGGAACAAGCATCCATCATCCACACACTGGAGCAATCATTCTCCACTCGTCGCTTCCATCGCGCTCGCTGTCATTTGGAGGCAGAACAAGCGTCCATCATCCACACACTGGAGCAATCATTCTCTACTTGTCACGCTGCCATCGCGCTCGCTGTCATCTGGAGGCGGAACAAGCATCCATCATCCACACACTGGAGCAATCATTCTCCACTCGTCACTCCCATCACACTCGCTGTCATCTGGAGGCGGAACAAGTGTCCATCATCCACACACTGGAACAATCATTCTCCACTAGTCGCGCTCCCATCGCACGCGCTGTCCTCTGGGGGCGGAACAAGCATCCATCATCCACACACCGGAGCAATCATTCTCCACTCGTCGCTTCCATCGCACTCGTTGTCATCTTGGGGCGGAACAAGCGTCCATCATCCACACACTGGAGCAATCATTCTCCACTCGTCGCTTCCATCGCGCTCGCTGTCATCTGGAGGCGGAACAAGCGTCCATCATCCACACACTGGAGCAATCATTCTCCACTCGTCGCGCTCCCATCGCACTCGCTGTCATCTTGGGGCGGAACAAGCGTCCATCATCCACACACTGGAGCAATCATTCTCCACTCGTCACTCCCATCGCGCTCGCTGTCATCTGGGGGCGGAACAAGCGTCCATAATCCACACACTGGAGCAATCATTCTCCACTCGTCACTCCCATCGCACTCGCTGTAATATGGGGGTGGAACAAGCGTCCATCATCCACACACTGGAGCAATCATTCTCTACTTGTCACGCTGCCATCGCGCTCGCTGTCATCTGGAGGCGGAACAAGCGTCCATCAACCACACACTGGAGCAATCATTCTCCACTCGTCGCGCTCCCATCGCGCTCGCTGTCATCTGGGGGCGGAACAAGAGTCCATAATCCACACACTGGAGCAATCATTCTCCACTCGTCACTCCCATCGCGCTCGCTGTCATCTGGAGGCGGAACAAGCGTCCATCATCCACACACTGGAGCAACCATTCTCCACTCGTCACTCCCATCGCACTCGCTGTCATCTGGGGGCGGAACAAGCGTCCATCATCCACACACTGGAGCAATCATTCTCCACTCGTCGCGCTCCCATCGCGCTCGCTGTCATCTGGGGGCGGAACAAGCGTCCATCATCCACACACTGGAGCAATCATTCTCCACTCGTCACTCCCATCGCGCTCGCTGTCATCTGGAGGCGGAACAAGCGTCCATCATCCACACACTGGAGCAATCATTCTCCACTCGTCGCTTCCATCGCGCTCGCTGTCATCTGGGGGCGGAACAAGCGTTCATCATCCACACACTGGAGCAATCATTCTTCACTCGTCGCGCTCCCATCGCGCTTGCTGTCATCTGGGGGCGGAACAAGCGTTCATCATCCACACACTGGAGCAATCATTCTCCACTCGTCACAATGCCATCGCGCACGCTGTCATCTGGAGGCGGAACAAGCGTCCATCATCCACACACTGGAGCAATCATTCTCCACTCGTCGCGCTCCCATCGCGCTCGCTGTCATCTGGGGGCGGAACAAGCGTTCATCATCCACACACTGGAGCAATCATTCTCCACTCGTCACGCTTCCATCGCGCTCGCTGTCATCTGGAGGCGGAACAAGCGTCCATCATCCACACACTGGAGCAATCATTCTCCACTCGTCGCGTTCCCATCGCACTCGCTGTCATCTGGGGGCGGAACAAGCGTCCATAATCCACACACTGGAGCAATCATTCTCCACTCGTCACTCCCATCGCACTCGCTGTCATCTGGGGGCGGAACAAGCGTCCATAATCCACACACTGGAGCAATCATTCTCCACTCGTCGCGCTCCCATCGCACTCGCTGTCATCTTGGGGTGGAACAAGCGTTCATCATCCACACACTGGAGCAATCATTCTCCACTCGTCACGCTCCCATCGCGCTCGCTGTCATCTGGGGGCGGAACAAGCGTCCATCATTCACACACTGGAGCAATCATTCTCCACTCGTCACTTACATCGCACTCGCTGTCATCTGGGGGCGGAACAAGCGTCCATCATCCACACACTGGAGCAATCATTCTCCACTCGTCGCGCTCCCATTGCGCTTGCTGTCATCTGGGGGCGGAACAAGCGTCCATCATACACACACTGGAGCAATCATTCTCCACACGTCGCGCTCCCATCGCACTCGCTGTCATCTGGGGGCGGAACAAGCGTCCATAATCCACACACTGGAGCAATCATTCTCCACTCGTCACTCCCATCGCGCTCGCTGTCATCTGGGGGCGGAACAAACGTCCATCATCCACACACTGGAGCAATCATTCTCCACTCGTCGCGCTCCCATCGCGCTCGCTGTCATCTGGGGGCGGAACAAGCGTCCATCATCCACACACTGGAGCAATCATTCTCCACTCGTCACTCCCATCGCACTCGCTGTCATCTGGAGGCGAAACAAGCATCCATCATCCACACACTGGAGCAATCATTCTCCACTCGTCGCGCTCCCATCGCACTCGCTGTCATCTGGGGGCGGAACAAGCGTCCATCATCCACACACTGAAGCAATCATTCTCCACTCGTCGCTTCCATCGCGCTCGCTGTCATCTGGAGGCGGAACAAGCGTCCATCATCCACACACTGGAGCAATCATTCTCCACTCGTCACTCTCATCGCGCTCGCTGTCATCTTGGGGCGGAACAAGCGTCCATCATCCACACACTGGAGCAATCATTCTCCACTCGTCGCTTCCATCGCGCTCGCTGTCATCTGGAGGCGGAACAAGCGTCCATCATCCACACACTGGAGCAATCATTCTCCACTCGTCGCGCTCTCATCGCGCTCGCTGTCATCTTGGGGCGGAACAAGCGTCCATCATCCACACACTGAAGCAATCATTCTCCACTCGTCACTCCCATCGCGCTCGCTGTCATCTGGGGGCGGAATGAGCGTCCATCATCCACTCACTGGAGCAATCATTCTCTACTCGTCACGCTCCCATCGCACTCGCTGTCATCTGGGGGTGGAACAAGCGTCCGTCATTCACACACTTGAGCAATCATTCTCTACTCGTCGCTTCCATCGCTCTCGCTGTCATCTGGGAGCGGAACAAGCGTCCATCATCCACACAGTTGAGCAATCATTCTCCACTCGTCGCTCCCTTCGCACTCGCTGTCATCTGGGGGCGGAACAAGCGTTCATCATCCACACACTTGAGCAATCATTCTCCACTCGTCGCTCCCATCGCGCTCGTTGTCATCTGGGGGTGGAACAAGCGTCCATCATCCATACACTTGAGCAATCATTCTCCACTCGTCGCTCCCAGCGCGCTCGCTGTCATCTGGGGGCGGAAAGGGCATCCATCATCCACACACTGGAGCAATCATTCTCCACTCGTCGCGCTCCCATCGCGCTCGCTGTCATCTGGGGGCGAAACAAGCGTCCATAATCCACACACTGTAGCAATCATTCTCCACTCGTCGCTTCCATCGCGCTCGCTGTCATCTGGAGGCGGAACATGCGTCCATCATCCACACATTGGAGCAATCATTCTCCACTCGTCGCGCTCATATTGCGCTCGCTGTCAACTGGGGGCGGAACAAGCATCCATCATCCACACACTGGAGCAATCATTCCTCACCAGTCGCGCTCTCATCGCGCTCGCTGTCATCTTGGGGCGGAACAAGCGTCCATCATCCACACACTGTAGCAATCATTCTCCACCAGTCGCGCTCCCATCGCGCTCGCTGTCATCTGGGGGCGAAACAAGCGTCCATAATCCACACACTGGAGCAATCATTCTCCACTCGTCGCTTCCATCGCGCTCGCTGTCATCTGGGGGCGGAACAAGCGTCCATCATCCACACACTGGAGCAATCATTCTCCACTCGTCGCGCTCCCATCGCGCTCGCTGTCATCTGGGGGCGGAACAAGCATCCATCATCCACACACTGGAGTAATCATTCTCCACTTGTTAGACCCGTCTTCGAAGCCCACCATATTACCTCACTGAGACACGTTACTCCTGCAGCCTATAGTGCCATGCGCTCGTTCCGATCTCGGCGGCCATATTGGACATTCACAAATAGAAGCTAAGCGAGGCATTCTATACTATCACTTATATATATGTCGAATATGGCGGAGACTTCCCGGTTCGCAAAGCGGTGTGAAGCTACTGAATCAAACGATGCTTAGGGGGGAAAGGGTGAGAAGGGGGGAGAGGGTAAGAATGTTGGAGAGTCCAACTGAGATGATGCGAGACCTGGGATGACAGAAATTAGAAATACGGAGAAAGGAGGATCGTTTATTTGATTTCTTCAGGGTAATGGAGGGAGAGGGGTGATGGCGAAGCTGTATAAGTTGATTGAAAGGAATGAGTCAGGGTATGGGGGTAGGCGAGGTCATGATAGAGTGGTGGTCATGAAGGGGACTAGATTAGATGTCGGTGAATTCTCTTTCTTGAATACAACAGGTAGGGACTGGAATGGGCTTAGAAGAAGTGTTTTTGAAGGGGATGGAATTAGGTTAAAGTTATTCCGTCAGAGGTTCAGGGCAATGGTGGGATAGGGGTGATTAGGGAATTTGCCACCGCCCATTCACGTGCAATTGCAAGATTCGAACAATAATAATAATAATAATAATGAAAATACCGCATGTCTGTGATAGATCTGTGGTTGGATCTTCAGTAGAGAGAGTGAGTTGATCACAGGCTGGACATGTTGGTTTTATGTTCGTGATAATAGCCGAACATGGAGATATCTCATTCCTTGGATGACTGCAGTTGTTACCTGCAGGTCCAGGTCATGTCGGGGGGGGGGGGGGGGGGTCATGCATCCTGCGTGTGGTAAGACGACAGACTTTCAAGCGGAAGTTCGACACACAAAATCTACGAATATGTCTAAAAATATTTTTTACGTTAGATTTTTTAGAACTACGTGAGCCAAATCAAATGATAGTAGTGGAAACTTCGATTCCATAGATCGGAGAAGATAGTGTCCGCTCCCATGTTTTCATTGCTTGTGCTTTTGTACGGGCCCGCGAGTCAGGGAAAAGATCAGTTGGCTCGGAACTTTGTCTTCAGGTTGATGTCTCACCAGAAAAGGCTGGGATCATTTTTCATTTCATTTTTCTCACCATTTTTTTAGGGACATTTTTCGGGAGAAATATCGGAGAATTTGGAAAATCCTCGCAAGAATAACAAGAAGGGAAAATACAATAATTGGGAAACACTAGGCAAACGCGTTACGTGTTGCCGCGTTGATGGATGAGCTGGAACATATCACCTTATCTTTGGATTGGTTATTATATATATATACCTTGAGATCCAAGCCATTAGGTACATCACTGCCATCTTATTTTCCATTATTAATTTCTATGATAATAAAGAAGGCTTTGTTTAATCGTTTACATTCAAGAGGTGACACATGTGGCTTGGATTCAATTGGTATCTTAATAGCTTTAAGTGATTCACAAAAATTACATTATATATTTTTTACATCAAAACGGCTGATCCGATTTGAGTGAAAGTTCGGAATAATGTGTATAATTATTATATTAAAATTCCCTGACAATTTGAAATGTCTCGGATGAAAATTATTTCACGAATATTTTCCTCTGGGTTCTTCTAACGGGATTTTTGAAAACTTCAAAAAGAGTTTTCTCAGAAATGGTTCCACCGATTGCGCCTCAAAACTATACAGTATCGAATTTGATGATGACACTTGTGTATACCAAGTTTCAACTGATTTTGAATTCTTGTTTGACCTATGGAGCGCGAACCAAAAAAAACAGTTACTTTTTTTTCGGGTATGGCGAAATTGAGTCTTCGCTTCGCTCATCCAAAAAATTCTGAAAGCTCTAAACTTCACATTGAATATGAACTGAACCATTGTACTCTTTCAATTATTTTTAGAGAAATAACGAAAAGAACGCCATATTAGGCTGGGATCGACAGGTATTGCTGAGCGAAGTCTCCATCCTACACTTATAGGGTTTTGTCGTTTTTTTTTGTTTTTTTTTGTTAGCACTCCACAGGTCGCAGGGTTTGACTGATCAACATGAAGCTTTTTTTGTGCACGCAAACCTATACTGTATAGTTTTTGGAATGAATCGGTTGGACCGATTCTGAGAAATTTAATCTCAAAGTTTCTAAAAACCCCGTAAGATTTGGCTGGGCGGAAAATGTTGAGAAATAAAATATTTCCAAATGAAATTTTTTTTTTCTGAATGTGAATACATAGGCTTCATACATCATCACCATTTTGTGTGCAATTCTAATCAGCCGTTTTGAAGAAAAAAATTAAAATAACTGGTTTTATAAGATGAGTGTAGCGAAGTCTCCATCCCACTCTTATAGGGCTTTGTCTGTGTGTTTTTCTGTTTTTTTTTGTTTGTTTGTGGGCACTCCACAGGTCGCAGGGCTCGACTGATCGACATGAATCTTATTTTGCATACGAAAACTCATCCAACTTGGAACTGTATAGTTTTTGGAATGATTCGGTCGAATAGATTCTGAGAAATATCATGTCAAAGCTTTTAAAAACCCCATAAGATTAGGCTGGCTAAGAAAATTTGAAAAAATGAAATGTCTCCGAAAAAAATAAAATGTTCTCTCAGTGTTCAAACACAAATCATACACATAACCACCATTTTGTAATCAATTCGAATGAGCCGTTTCGATGGAAAAAATTCAAATAACTGTTTTTAGACATCAAATATATGGAAATGAGCCAAGATTCACTGCTTCCTAGATTCGATATTTGCCCAAGAATCAACTATTCTTTATATTCGTCAAGGTGTGTAGAATACCAGAGAAGAGAAAGTAGCAATTAATTGAAGGACAGAGTGTGTAGAATACCAAAGTCGATAAAGTATAGCAAATGTGGGTCTGTTATTATACCTTATTCAGATATCTCGCTCATCTTGCAGCGCACATTTCGCGTTTGACTAGTAAAGTTATCACCGGCCTCGACATGGTTTTAGTGGAGATAAAACACTCACCTCGCAATTGATTTCGATGATTTTGGAGATTTGGCTCACTCAAATTCTATCAATTAGAAATTTAAATTAGAATTTTTCAATTTAGAAGATTGAAAATGAAAATCTAGAGAGGTTGTGAGAAAAGAAACGATCCGAATTACGATTATCATATTTAATATTCAATCTTAACCTCACGTTTGGGAATCTCGTCTGAAAGCTGGCAGAATTGGCGGTGGACAAAATGCAAAGTCTTCTTGATGATCAACAACAACAAAATTTACAACAATTAGAAAACAACAAACGTGAAAGTATTTACATTATTGTATTCGTTCATTTTGATTTTAAATATTATCTAGCTGTAGGGAACAAGTAATTGATGTTTATATCGCGTTATTACAAACTAATTGACATCCCGCTCTTTGCTCCCATTGGTTGACAGTCGAAAACAATGACGTCACACGGCAACGGCACGGACAGTTGGGGTCAAAGTTAATACCATGGTAAAATTATCTTAATATTCTTTGTGAATAGGGAATAAGGATGAAACCGTTATAAAGTTAGAACGAGATATCTCTGTTTTAACTTAGAACGGGTTAAGCGCTCAAATGTTTTATGATAAAATCGTTTGTGAATGTGGCAGCTGGGTGTCAAGTCTTGGAACCATCACGACTCAAGGCAGTGTCGAATGTGAGTTCAATCATTGTGAGATGAAAATGAGCTCGACATGACGATTCGAGTCGAGGGGGCGGAGTCATAGAAGTATTACTACGCCCCCGCGATCATTCAAAACTTTGTAAATTGCTGTCGATCACCTAAGAACTAGTGCGAAATAATCGAATTCTTTAAAAGAATGAATGAATGAATGTTGAATTTGAGGTGCGTCGACAACGAGGTCATTTTGCACCGCGTCATTAACATTTGGACCAATAAACGTGATCAATTGGGCTTCTCAAGGTATATAGCTGATAAATATTAGAACACAGGCAACGGTGTGAAGAGTCTGAGTCTGTCACACATATGGAAACCATGAAATAGCAACCATGTGCTACTTTTAATTACCGAAATAAAACCAACTAACAATATCAAAAACATGGACAAAACAGGCACCGGTGTAAATAGCCGGACCTTATCAATCATTGATGTACTAAATGATGACTACGTACCAATTAAAACTCTGAAACTTTAAAACTTACAATACTAAATAACATCGGGGTTTAAGAACAGGTGCCGGTGTAAAGGGCCGGAACCTACAAGATAACAAGAAGTAAAATGTACTATATCCTAAAAACAAGAATGAATGAATGCACCACATTCAAAAACTGGGCATACTGATTTTATCAAAAACGTCAGTACACCCTCTCATAATGCTACGCCCCTGTGAAAAAGGGACTGCTAACCTACGCACACTGAAAATTAAAAGCAAACATGTGAGATCTTCAAAAACGTTCAGATTTTATCGAATAGCTCAGCACCACGCAGATATTTCATGACTGTATCTATTGCTCCTCTGTCATCTGATAGAACCTCCGAGATATTATTTCCCATTGAGAAACGTCTTCTAAGGTCACTGAATTTGTTACAGTTCACTAAAATATGTTCCACGGTTAAAATCTCATCACAAGTATCACATCTTGGCGGAATCTTTTCATCGGTGAATAAATATGAATGCGTAAGTAATGTGTGACCTATTCGTATGCGTGCCAATACTACTTCCTCACGCCGAGTATCTCGAGTCCGACGGTAGGTTTTATGGATCCCCTTCATTCTGAAACCTCCTTCTGAAGAGTTGTTTGAAATAAGCCTTAAGGTCGTCCGTGGGAATTCTGGGGTCATCTATGTGATTTCTCTGTGTTGCGTTTTTTGCTGCTTCATCAGCCTCGTCATTTCCTTTGATCCCCACGTGTCCAGGTACCCAGCAGAACACTACACTGACATCCTGCGAGCCAAGGGAGGTCAGGAGTGTCTGCACTTCATGGACAAGTGGGTTTGTTGGAAATATCTGTGTTATCGCTTGAAGAGCACTGAGAGAGTCGGAACAAATGAGGAAAGCCTTCTGACTACGTGTTCTAATATGCTCGAGAGCCTGGATTATAGCAAACAGCTCGGCTGTATAAACACTACAAGTCTAAAACCTTGAGAAGTAAAAGACCCAGTAATGAAAGCGCTGCCAACCTCGTTACTCAGTTTTGATTCGTCAGTAAAATACAGTGTATATCCTGGATAGTATGAGCAAAGTTCTTTGAATAACTCACGATAGACTTGTGGACTGGTATTGACCTTACTGTGGACTGAAAGTCTGACGTTACACACAGGGCGAGACGTTAGCCAAGGAGAAGGTTGTTTGTAAACTATCGGGTATACCCGAGGGAACACAAACCTCTCATCTGACAGGAGGTTATTGAGACGAATGCCTGCAGGTAATGTCGAGCTAGGTTCAGACCCGTACACGGCTTGAAAGCGAGGATGAAGTATTGGTTGATATGATGGGTGGTTATTTAGACTGATAAGTTTGGATGCGTAAGAACATAGAAGATACTGGCGTCTGTTTTGCAGTGGGGGTTCACTAGCCTCACAATACAGGCTCTCTACCCGACTGGTACGGAGGGCTCCAATGGCCAGTCTGATACCTGTATTGTGGACAGTGTTCAGATGTTTTAGATAACTCTCTCTAGCGGAATCGTACACAACAGAGCCATATTCTAATTTTGATCGTATTATTGCTCTATATATGCGGAGCATTATCACACGATCAGCACCGCATTTAGTATCGCTCAAATATCGCAATAAGTTCAATGACTTTAAACATTTAATTTTCAATTGAGATATATGAGGCTTCCAATTTAGTTTCGTGTCAAAAGTTGAACCCAGAAATTCTGTGTTGTCTGAGTACGGGAGTTGCTCTCTATGGAGAAATATATTCGGATCCGGATGTAGCCCTCTCAAGCGGTGGAAGTGCATGCACATAGTTTTGGTTGTTGAAAACTTGAAACCCGTGACGTCTTCCCATTTTTCTTTAAAAGTCGACAATGACATCTTATTCCAACACACATATATATATATATATATATATATATATATATATATATATATATATATATATATATATATATATATATATATATATATATATATATATATATATATATATATATATGTATATATATACATATATGTTTATATATATATATATATATATATATATATATATATATATATATATATATATAATATATATATATATATATATATATATATATATATATATATATATGTTATATGTTTCATTCCTAATGGTGAATTAAAGACGTGTGAATATTTGAGATAATCATTTATTTTAAAAAGCTTTACGTTTCAGCTGCAATGTAGCAGCCTTTCTCAAGAGCGAACAAGGAAATACATCTTCACATTTTGAAATCTGAAGTGATAATGAATACAATAATGGTTGTGCATATGCACCTGAAAGAAAAAAATTATACCTAAAAAATAATATCTGAACCCTGTTTGACACGTTTTCTCTGTGGGCAGTACAAACAGCTTTGGAAGAAGCCTTCTTTATGATATTTCAATAATTTTTCAATTTTTTTTTTTCTTCCAGGTGCATATGCACAGCCATTATTGTATTTATTATCACTTCAGATTTCAAAATGTGAAGATGTATTTCCTTGTTCGCTCTTGAGTAAGGCTGCTACATTGCAGCTGAAACATAGAGCTCTTTAAAATAAATAATCATCTCAAATATTCACACGACTTTAATTCATCATTAAGAATAAAACATATAACATAAAATGAGTCGTGAGAGTTTCAAAAATTCAATATATATATATATATATATATATATATATATATATATATATATATATATATATATATATATATATATAAATATATATATATATATATATATATATATATATATATATATATAAATATATATATATATATAAATATGTATAAATATATAAATATATATATATATATATATATATATATATATATATATATATATATATATATATATATATATATACATATATATATATATATATATATATATATATATATATATATATATATATATATATATATATATATATATATATATATATATATATATATATATATATATATATATATATTTATACATATTTATATATATATATATTTATATATATATATATATATATATATATATATATATATATATATATATTAATATATATATATATATATATATATATATATATATATATATATATATATATATATATATTTATATATATATATATATATATATATATATATATATATATATATATATATATATATATATGTATATATATATATCTATATTTATATATATCTATATATATATATATATATATATATATATATATATATATATATATATATATATATATATATATATATTTATATGTATATATATATATTTTTTTTATTTATTTTTTTTATTTTTTTTAATAACATCGAAACTTGATACAAAATCATTGTTTCCCAATCAAGGCTGAGGATGAAAAGTAGGATCATTTGGACAGGGCATCGCAAGGGTGATCTTACCACTTCATTTTGATTATTTGTAGCCAAGGAACTTCAACACCAGGACTGCGCAGTCTGTGACCATTATTTTCCGCCGCAGATAACAGTCTTTCAGTTTCCGTAAGTTCGGAACACATTATATGTAAAAACCGTTTCTGTGATATATCCGGACATTACCAGCATTGGTACTAAGATTGAACAAAACACACGCATGTTGATATCTTCCACTTTGAACTGAATATCTTGGGCAATGATCACTTCTTTCCATTAACAGCAGATGTGAAGTTCATCATCATACAAAATAGAAGAAAAAATGAGTGATAGGCCTACACAATCATAATTGGACCTATCACTCAACTAATTAAAGGTTAGTGGCCAATTAGTACTACTTCATCTAAGCATTTACTTCGAGGACTGTGGGAAACCACGAAAAACCGAATCAGGATGGATAAAAAAAGGTGTTTGATGGTCTTCTTTTTCTTTCAACTTCACTTTTTTTCTTCTTTTCTTGTGATGTTTGATTTCATCATTGGTCGTGAATTAGACAAGTCTATGATTCAAAAATTGTTCGCTTATTTTTTTGAGACCTTGATATTTTTATGACATGCATGCAAAAAACACCAGTGGCAGTGAGAAGTCTCGTTACTCCAGCCCTCTTGACGTTGATGACATCCTGATGGCCGTGCACACAATTTTAAATTCCAATTAGACGAGCTTTAGCGAGGATTCAATTTGACCTAGATTTGACATACTGAAAAAAATTGGTGTTCGTTTTTTTTCATGTTTTTTTTCGGTTCTCCGCAGGTCAAACGGCCACGGCTATCGACTTCAACCTTTTTTCACTATGGTTCCTCATCTAACTTAGATCTGTATAGTTTTGTGGCACTAGCGGATGATAACTTTTTTTATGAATCTTAGAAATTTCAAATTTACCCGTTAATAACACGACGGAAAAAGAATTAAAAATATTTTTATGAAAAAAAAAATGAAATTTTGTGTGAAGTTGAATTACATCTTGATACACATTTCTGGAGATTACCAGCTTGATTGGGTCAGCCATTCTGAAGAAAAAACATGAAACGTGCTAAATTGGTATCACTCGAAGCTGTTTTCACCTATTTATAACTTGAATGTCACTCAATTGGCGAATTTATGCAGAAATTTGGCAAAGAAGTCGACATACTATTACTTTCAGCTCGTCTAACAACGCGTATATAGCGTTTTCCTAGTTCATCAGATATATCATAAAAGTAATGACAGAATTAGGTTGCAGAGATTCACTGCTTTCTAGATTCAATATTTGCTCAACAATGAAGTATTTTTATACGCGTCAAGGTGTGTAGAATACCAGAGTCGATAAAGTAGCAAGGGTAGAACTACTTCAACGACTTTTATACCTTATTCGGATATCTCGCTCATCTTACAACGTATATTTCGCGTTTGACTAGTAATGAATTAGGGCCTAAGCCCTAACTATATAATATGAAGGAGATATGAGAGTAGGATTAGAAAACTGATGAGTTGTATAAATTGAATTAATCATAAGGGTCATTCCACGGTAACTCGCGTATCATTTAGACAAATTATACATTGCAAACAGGACACCTACATCCTTAAATATCAGATATAAAATCTGAAAAAAATCCTGTAATACAAGGACTTGCACCTTATAATTTAAGAACCAAAAAAAAATGTTACATTGGAATTCCTCCATGTTAAAAAAAAATGTATAAGGGTGGTAACTCGGGTATCACCGATAAGACGATGGATATATCGCAAACACATATAAATTGAATTCCTTCCAATCCAAACGTACTAGAGATGTATAAATAATTTGAGAGATGGTTAATAGGACAAGGAACATTGGGTACAATTTTCAGTTAAACCCAAATTATATTTCCAAAGATACAAATTTTATTTCAGGTAACTCGCGTATCAATACGAAGTAACTCGCGTATCGCTAGCCAAATTACATCAGTTAAAGCAAGCTTACAACCAGAAAAAGCTATTTGTAATTAAGTTTAAGTATTTATAGGATGAGTAAAGCAATAAAAATGAATCATAATACATTACAATGTTCAATTTTTTTTTTTTTTTTTTTTTGATAACATCGAAACTTCGAAATTTGAACAAATTAAAAATGTATCTTCATTAATGCATTATAATATAAAAGTGTATCCATTAATATTTATAGGAACACAAAATGTTGTCTTGAGTTGACGAGAGTGGGTGGGTTGACTTTTCGCACCAAGTTTTCTTCCGAGTAGAAAACCTCATCTGTATGATCGGGCCACTTCCAATAGTTTTCACCGACGGGTATCATTACATTGACGTGGTACTCTCGTACCAATACCTCGTCACTATTTTCCTCGATTGCTGTGACGATCCCTTTAAAAAGTGTGCCGTCGTAATTCACCTCGTACCAGTCGCCGAGATTAATATCAGAAACAGTAGATGACGGACCCGCAACACCGTCGTCAGCTGCAAGTTTAGTCAAACAAGATGTGTACGGTACACCTTGCCGTACTTGTATGAAATGACACTTCTTAATACCCTGAATGGCAGGCGCTTCTTGAAAAGAAAAACAGACCTTTCCTTGCTCGAGCCTTTGCTCGCCCGAGTGAGGAAGCACTCTTAAATGCCGGCGACGTTGAATCATTTTGCGGTGTCTGTAGGGCACGTTGTTTTTCCTGTTTCAATTTTCTGCATTTAGCATTGCGAGCTTTCGCGTTTTCATTTGCAGCTTTACGCAGAATCACTTGAACAGCTTGCGGTAATGCAGAAGCTTTCATCTCCGTCTTCTTACGGCTCTTGTTGCTACTTGCGCGTTGTTTCGCTAAGGCAGCCTCATATTTATTCTCTTCCTTTAGCTTAGCTCGGTACCTCTTCATCTTTTCAAAGGGTGTTAGGACCATACTGAAAAATGTATGCCATAGCATTAAAGAGAAAATAACTATGTTACATTATAGGCCTATCAATGCTAAGTCTAGCCTGTGTCCCCCATGGGAAAAAGCATTTGGTAACTCGCGTATCAAAAACTAAAAAGTACACAAAATCTGAACGGTGAGACCTAAAAAAAAGAAAAAAAAACCCTAACTCAGTTATGATAAGAGTCAAGTAAATATGAAGTACTATCAATTTTGGAATCACCCTTCACCAAAAAAGAAAAAAAATACATGTTTTGGTAACTCGCGTATCATTAAAAACAGAGTAACACCTAAAATATTTTTGAAAAGCTCTACATGCATTATTTCAAGTGAACAATGATATTTCCTGGAAGGTAAATGAACAATTATAATTATAATATAAACAATCCTTATACATTTAAGAAGGGAAATATAATATTACATACCTTGTTAGCAGAAACTTTCCTCCAAATTCTTCAAACTGAGGAACATAGATGTTCAAAGTGTTGCCATATCCATAGAAATGAAGCTAGCAACTATATAAAGGTGTAGAAACACAGCTCAAATCAAGCTGAAAAACATCTCATAAAAATAAATCAGCTAAAAATGTTTTTATTGTTTTTCCTCATTGAACCTAGTTACGTGGAATGACCCTCATATATATGTGTATATATATATATATATATATATATATAGACATATATATATATATATATATATATATATATATATATATATACACATATATATTTATAAATATATATATATATATATATATAAATATATATATATATATATTTATATATACATATATATATATATATATATATATATATATATATATATATATATATATATATATATATATATATATACATATATATATATATATATATATATATATATATATATATATATATATATATATATATATATATATATACAAATATATATATATATATATTTATATATATATATATGTATATATTTAATATATATATATATATATATATATATATATATATATATATATATATATATTTATATATATATATATATATATATATATATATATATATATATATATATATATATATATATATGAATATATATATATATATATATATATATATATATATATATATATATATATATATATATAATATATATATATATATATATGAATATATATATATATATATATATATATATATATATAGATATAAATATATATATATATATATATCTTATTGAGCTTAGCGACACACTATAATGATAACTATGATCCAATGGAGTTCGGACATTAACAGTATCTGAAATGAGTTTGACTCAATTTAAAAAAAAATGCTATAACTATTGTATTAAATATTGAACCGATCTTCATCGGCATTCCATTGTTTCTCTCAATGAGCCAAATTCCCCAACTTTTATTGGAACGCGGGGGAAAGTAGCGTGATCTCAGAAGTGCATAATAATAATTAATATTCAGTCATTAAAATCTTCAAAGCTGCAGCTTCAAAGATGTAACGCAATCGGAAGACATGTTCGGGTGTTGAATAGTAAATCTAGTTCTGAAAGAAATCTATTGCTCATAAAAATATTCAAAGGCAGATATAACGGCTGCTCTCGGTGGCTTGATCAGCTGAGGCACCGCTTTAGATACTGAAGTCACGTTGGGCTTGGGTTCGATTCCAGCTTATCATCACTTATATATTATATATATATATATATATATATTCACTTATATATTCACTTATCATCACTTCATAGTTTCATAATCACCAGCTCATTCGTATCCCCATATAACCTAGCTGTTGGTGGGGTCGTTGAGCGAATAATCATCATCATATATAACGGTGATATTAGTGTTTTTGATGTTGGTAGAAGACCATACGCGTATTTTGTACAATGTATTTTGTTATATATGAATACAATTATTATTATCATTATGAACATTAAATAAATACATGAACACGTATTCAACGTTTTTGTTTTGTTTTTAGCAATTTTTTAAAACGTTTTTTGATGGATAATTATTTAAAATGTGAGACTGGAATGTCAACCCAGAAGAATTCCATTCGAATATCCAGAAATCATCTATATAACTATATTTCATATAATATTTTATATATATTATAAATAACTATAGTTCTTTCAATTATCATCAGTTCAATGATTTGTGTTTGTTATCGGTAATTGTTTCAATTTCATTTCATTTTTTTGTCGTTTCAATATTCAGCTAATCAATTTCGTTTAATTATTTTATTCCATGTATTTTGTATTAAATGTTATCCTAGATGTACACTTTGGAGTCAGGAACCAATGAAGGTTTATGTATGTACGTATATATATATATATATATATATATATATATATATATATATATATATATATATATATATATATATATATATATATATACATAAAACCGACGCAATATAACCTCGTCGTTGACGCGCCGTTAAACCCCAATAATCCTCTTCTCTTTCAATAATATTATGAATTACCAAGTTTATTGTCTCTCATATAAATGAGCTTTTAGCCTTGCAAATGCGATGACATCGGTACCAGTCGTGAAAGCCATGTTGTGAAATATTTGTTTGGTCTCAGTCCAAATAATGCACGGCTAGGCCTGGACGTAACCGAAGCGATAGCTTGTGTCCAGATAGTAAAATCTAAACAATACAAAATAATATAGACAACGAAATGAGCATGTATTGCGACGTAAAGAAGTACAGCAATGAACCCCAAAAAAAAGGAAATTTTTTGTTTTTCCAAATGATTTTTTGATTGGAGACTTGTTTTACATTAGAATATTATTCGATGTTATCACTACTATACTTATATCACTCCTTACAGGTACCGTAGCTTAGGGCTTTCCAACCAGATATCTCAGAGGGCGGTTTTTCCATGGGGAAAGTTGAGGTGGGCCACACAGTGAAATGTTCAATAATTTGTATTTATTTTTCACTTGTTTTCAATATGGTACGCGGTACAAACAAGATATTTTCAATACACATGCACGTAGTCAAGCTTCCCAGTATTATTAATTTACTTCACTCTTTACTTTCATTTTACCGGCACAGTAGCTGAGTGGTTAGCGCACTTGCTTCGTGTGATCCGGGAGGTGAAGGGGCATATCGGATCTGGTTCGATCTCCGCCACCGTCCATCTTTATAGGGGTTTTTCGTGGTTTGCCTCTGTAGTCTAGGCTAATGCCGGGATGGTTCCCACAATATAGGCCACGACCGCTTCCTTCCCACTATCCTTCTCATTACCCATAAAACCTTCATCTCATGATCCCATCATCTCATTAATCATTCATCCGACGCCAATAGATCTTAGTAATCATCACAGTGCGTCTGTAAAACCCAATATATATACTTTCATTTTCATAATAGTCACAATGTATTAACCTTTATACATCCACAGTAGGGCCACCTTTAGTGGTTTTGTGGGAACTGTGAAGACTTTATTTTGTTGTGTATTTATTTTGTATACATTTGTATTACGTTATTTTGTCAATTTTTATAATACCAATAAAATGAACTTGAACTTGTTTCAAAAATCAAAATTCATTCACTTGAATTGTACTTCTCATCTTTGTGTCCACATTTAGGTCTATATCACTGATATGACGCAAGCGGGAAAGCGCCCACAGGGTTGCCAAGTGGGTTGTAAAATCAATGCGATATAGTATAACATTCAGTGAAGTCAAATTGAGAATATAATTGGCAAGGGTTGAACTGGTGTCACAAGCCAAACGGTATGGCAGAGCCGACCGAAGTGCAGTCGTATGGCTATCTGGATATTTTGTCGGAAATTATATCAATTATAATGTCAGTTCAAACGCCTTCATTATCTTCCTAGCTGCATTCTCGGTAGTTATGGTCATATTCATTCGGTAACACAATATTCCGACTCCTGATTTGGAATACGCCAATAATTGATACAGAATTGAAATATTGTTCAAATATACATATATATATATATATATATATATATATATATATATATATATATAAAAGGATGAATTCAGGAATGATGCATAGAGGTTTCACTGTATATTAATATATATATATATATATATATATATATATATATATATATATATATATATATATATATATATATATATATATATATATTTGAATTGACTGAAACTGGGCTGTTTTTTAATCGTGATATATTGATTTAACAATTTAAATAAATATGAATCGTGAAAGTTCAAGTAAAGTTATATATATATATATATATATATATATATATATATATATATATATATATATATATATATATATATCTCAAACTCAGATAACCAATTCAATTTAGGCAGGGAGTGTTTCCACCACTTTTTCTAGGGCAGACTTCTGATGTCAATCGGTTACTGCCAGTTCCGACTTCTTCCTCCTCTTCTTCATTATACTGCTAGGTTTATCCTTGAAAATGGGTTCATTTAATTAATTGTTTAGATCAGAAGTTAATTGGTTCTTACGTATACAACTTCAAATAGATAAGTGACGTTTCAAAGTTGTAACAGCTGATATTTGGTTATGCCGAATCCTGATGCAAACTCAATGTGCATTATCCACACTCATAGAAAATAATCATTGGAATCTATCTGTAGGCCTACTGATAGATGTTGGTTGATATATTTTTTTTATTGGGTTTTAAGGACGCACTATACTGATGGCCACGATCTATTGGCGTCTGTGAATGATGAATGAGATGATGGGATGATGAGATGAGAGGTTATTTTATTAGGTGTTTTGGATGGTGAGAAGGAGTTGGTCGTGGCCTGTTGTTAAGGAACCATCCCAGTATCGACCTGAACGACAGAGGGAAACCACGAAAAACCCCTGTCAGGATGGTCGACCATGGCGGGAATCGAACCCAGGTCTCCCGAATGACGGTTCAGTGTGTTACCACTCGGCCACGCGTCTCGGTTGGTTGATAATAATGAATATTCATTGATATGACACATGTAGTTATATGATTTGTGGCTATGTATAGCCTCATACATATGTATCATATCATACATATCATATATATGTATATATCACTCTGAGCACAACCGCCGAGAGAGTTGACAGATGGCATCATTCAGACATAGTATAGACAAGTACAAGTCCAATTAGTACATCAAACAAGTATTGCTTCGAAAATGTCCATGATGATGCAATTATTATAAGACTCCAAAACCACTTATGAATTGCCAAAATCACTTGAAAAATTTCCATATTTTCAAAATTTCCCTGCGGGGCTCTGCTGGGGAGATTTCCGCCCCCCAAACCTCTTTTCGCGCATGGAAGGTGTCCAGCTGGGTGGTCATTTTATTCGTGCAACCTGTGCGCCCCCTCAAAACACAAATCCTAACGACGTCCCTGGAAAAATCTCACCTTCTTCGTAATAAATACTCGCAACTGTACTTTCAAGTCACCGGTAATTTGTAAACCGAAACAAACGACTTGCGTAGTTACGCGACATGTTGTACATCACTCCGAACTGCATTTTATTATAAACGTCCGAAACCGGTGCACATTAGACAAGCTCGATTAACTAAAAGAGAAAATGTCTCTGTTCTTTTATCGCGAGAAAATGCAGCTCTCTTATTTATTAGCATTGGGTGTGTTGACTGTCGAGATGCAGCCGCATACAAGGATGGGGTTTTGGCACACCTGAGTGTGCTGGCAATTAATGTCGACCGTGTGGATGAATAATGGGAAGAAGTTGAGAAATTTGGTAGTTATTAAATCAAATCAAAATGGGCAAACAATGAAGATTGTTCTGAATGGTATAATTTCGTATCAACTTTCGATGTTGTTATATATAAAAAAAGTTCAAGATTTTCATGAACTCTGGAACTCTGGATTCATCCAGAGAACGACGCGGGAATGGAATGAATTGGAAGAAGAGTTGAAGAATATAAGGAAGGTAAGTAATTTAAGAAGAGAACTAAGAAAAAATAACAATGTATAATTTTATCGAGTAGGCTATGTTTGTTTGTTTTCCTTTGATTTCATGATAGTAATCATTACCACCTGTTCTAAAAACAATATGTGATGAGTAAGTTCAATATAAATACAAATACAAATGAAGTTCAAGAATGTTTGAATAATTGTTTTCTAACCCTGACATTATTGACCTTGAGATTTATTGTTATTTGTTGAATGAGTTATCTTATTTTTAATTATTCTTTGGGGTGGTGAGATCGTCCTTGTGGTACCCCGTTCAAATGACGGGGCACCACAAGAGTTATCTCATCACCCCAAAAATATGAATGAAAAATAAAAATATGAATATGAACCAAGAATGTGATGAAAGTCACTGACGTATCATCTTAAAACTGAATGGATTCATAAAAATATAATGTCATATTAATAATTAACGAGCATCCAATTATCTTGGAGATTTGATTATCATTCAATGACACAGATCCATGAACACAAAAAAAATATTAGAAAATAATTTCTCCATCTTTATAACAAACAAATATAAAAATATAACAATATAACATATATATATGAATTTTTTTTTTTTTTAATAACATCGAAACTTGATACAAAATCATTGTTCCTTAATTAAGGCTAACATGAATATAATGAATATAATATATAACAAATAGAAAAACGACTCGCAGTCAAGTTAATCACGTTGGAACCGTCTCATCTCGCTCGCAGCAGAAGATGACGAGACAACACGTGGTCAGTCAGGCATACCAACCAAACCTGGCAGAAATCCCAGTTATCCAACCTTTCTCAAAGCCACACTTAATAATACCACTCCTGTACCGTGCTGTGCTAGGCTAACGATCTTCCTATAGTTACATTCTCCCAACAACAATTGGTTCAAAGTTGATTCAATTCAACTCAATTTTTCAATTTTTGAATCATTTTATTATTGGTGGTTCATACAGATTGATTAATCACTCATAAATAAGCAAAATAATACAAAATATAAATAAATGAAATATAAAATATAAAATATAAATAAATTTTTCGTCTCGAGATTGGTCGTCTCGACCAATCAACTACAAAGACTAGGCCGACTAAATTAATGTCCTCATTATACTTTCGAGTCACAATAGGCTTAAAACAATGTAAATTGTTAACAATATAATTGTTTTAATGTTTAGTATCAAGACTGAAGCTGTTTTATCATAATGCCACCTCAAAGGTAGAGATCTACATTGAATAATAACCTAATCCATGTGAAGAATTATATTGGCAAAGTGACCTAGGCCAACACGAAATTAATGGAAACAGCTGTGTATGATGGTTATATGAATGGGAGAGTATAATCGTCTTTAGAATATATAAGTAAGATGAAGTGCTACAAACGAAATGAGTCATATAATAGAATAACTGGTATTACGCAGAGAAGATGTGAAGACACTGAAGAGCGTATACTGGAACAATTTATATTCGGCTGTGTGACATGAGTTTGAGCGTATTTTTGAGAGTTTGATTGTGAATGTAGTCAGGGTTTTGGGTGAGGAATTGGCCACCCAAGGACATGTCACGCAACCGAGTATAAAATATTCTGGAATACGTTATAACTTGTGGACTTTTAGTGGTTTTTAGTGGTTATTTGCAGGTCAATTTTGAGTTTTTATAATCCTTATAGATATGTTTATGAATATTTCAAAAATATAAATAAATATTCATTAATATAATCATAAATATATAAATATATATTTATATATATATATATATATATATATATATATATATATATATATATATATATATATATATATATATATATATATATATATATATATATATATATATATATATATATATATATATATATATATATGTATATATATTCCATGTTAAAATTCTCTTATTATTATCCATTGTTATTTGGCCATTCGGTAGTGGATTCTAAATATAAATTAAATATATAGTATATATATATATATATATATATATATATATATATATATATATATATATATATATATATATATTAATATTAATTAAATATGAATATAAATTCTAAATATAGATTTACAACGCTCTTTAGGCGCCCCGTTGTTGTTTCAGTTACTAATCAACTATTATTCCTTCTATTTTATCTCCTAGTTGAGTTCCATCAATAAGCTTCATATGTAAATTGTATTCATTAGCTGCTATTGACACGAAAACGTCTGTAATTATTATGCTAGTTCCTTATACGTGACGTAGTGGACATTTTCAGCTGGGACCAATAGTGAGAGTCAATTCTTCACCTGGGTAAACCAATGAACATTGTGATATTGCAAGGGATTCAACACGTTTCAGATAAACAGAAAAAGGAATTTTACTTTCATTCCAAGCTGCATAACAACAGTTATAATTACCGAATTACATTTATTTCAAATAGCATCTCCTTTCAGAACATATATATATATATATATATATATATATATATATATATATATATATATATATATATATATATATATATATATATATATATATATATATATATATATATATATATATATATATATATATATAGTTTTTTTGAGACTTTCATGGTTAATATTATGAGTAAAATTATTTTCGGAAATACCATGTTTTATATAATGTTTTAAATAAATCAACTAAAAAATATGGTATTTCCGAAAATAATTTTATTCCTCAAGTATGTGTATATATATATATATATATATATATATATATATATATATATATATATATATATATATATATATTTATATATTACGTAATATTTGACTCGGTTATAGCGGCCCAATTGAGACTAAGAATGACAAAAGAATCGTTCAGTCGGCGTACAACAAGGGCGATCTAACCTCAACAAAGAGAATAATTAATTATAATAAAACAAATTTCACAAACTGTAAACTAGTAAACCAACAAACTTCCTTGATAATTGAACAATCCAATCATTTGTACCGATGCGAACAAGCAAATCGCTTTTAATTAAGAAAGTAGATATCTACTCTATCGGCCGGCGCTGTCTCAACTTTGTATCCACATGTTGACAAATCATAGCCTGTCGTTTTCGGCCAGTATGATCGATCATCAGCGACAGTGTTTTAGCGTCACTAACGGGCCATGGTTGACCTGATCAGCCACACGGCTGGCACGTCTAGAAGGCCGTGGTTGGCTGCTGATCTAGCTGGCAGTGACTCGAGTGTCACGAGTTGCAGAATGGAAAAAGATATTAATAATAACAATGCGGGTGGGTTTGTTGGAGGAGGAGAGGGGGGGAGGGGAAGTGGGGGGAATAGAGAGAAACGTCACACTTCACTAAAGTGGGATTCTGTCGCGTATCCAGAAAACGGAGTGACTGGGAACGTGGTTGGAATAGGGAATCGGAAAATAAAGGAGAGATTCTGTCAAGGAGATTTTGAAGATGGAACGATGATAGCTATATTCAGATATATGATCCTATCGCTCATCCTTAGCCTTAATTGGGGAATAATGATTTTGTATCAAGTTTCGATGTTATTCAAAAAGTATGTATATATCCAGTCAAACACGGAAATGAAATGGAATTTTCATCCAAAAACCAAAAATAGCTTATAAATTCAATTGAATATTCAACATTGCTTTGTATTCTTATTAATTATTCGATCTGACGATGATAATAGCAAAAAAGTAATAATATGAAATTATTAAAAAAGTAATAGAAGTAATAATAAAAAATAATAAAAAATGATGAATAAAATTATTATAGCAATAATTAAATAATAATTAAAATAATGATGATTCTTTTTGAAAATAATAATGAAAAAAGTAATGATATGAAAAAAATAATATGAAATTAGGCCTACGGGAAGATTTGAAAAATATGTACATGAAAATGCATACCGATTACATTTATTATACAAAATTACACAAATATGTGAAAATAAAAATGATAGGCCCACATAAAACCATCAATAATACATAAATTGTTGGTTATCCCTGTACTTATCAGTTTACTATTCACAGTTTGTTGGAATTATTCACATTATTATCAATATGCTTCCATTGAGTAACAAATGACAAACAACAGTTACCATAGCAACACAGCGAACTGGTGGACTACCAAACATTCTCATTGGTCAATTCCAACTGGTGGACATTGTTGTCTGTCTCTTGCAACAATGGGTGACGTATGACTATCGTTTATATTTTAGGTTCACACTGAAACATGTTACACCATGTGTATGGGTCCCTCTTGACATTTCACCGCTTGAAAATATAGATCAGAAATTCTAGTTTGATAAAAATAGCGCCTTCTATTCTGGGCGATAAAATGTCAGAAGGCGGTGTCATCAAATCAATTAAAAAGCAGTTTGGATAAAATACGGACAGCCGGCTTGAAGGCCTATTATCAAACAACGTCAACTTTTACATCTATTCTATTTCAGTGTTGCCAAAATGACAATAACATAATATTCTGACCGCTAAGTGAATTGAAGGGTCAGGATTCCTAATAGGAGTTGGACACGCTTGGAATTCTTTGGAACGCGTTTTTAGAAATATAAAAATACGTCATTCAAGCTAATTATTAAAGGAGATCACAACTCTGAGACTTGAATTTAATTAATAATATTGATTATAACAATAATAATTAATAATGTTAATAATATTAATAATAATTATGACGATATTTATTTCACCAACTTTAGAGAAAACTAGAAATCATCATCTTAATTTAGGGAATTATAATTAATTCATTTGTCCTCCAGGACCCGGCTCTTTTCCTGAGTCGTGACGTAGACATTACAGGCGCTCCACACGCTCGTTGTTCGCTCGCTTCAGACCCGAGCTTAACACGCATCGTGTGCCAGGCGCAACCCGTAGACTAGCCCGCCCAACTCATATTCACATAAACGCCGTTAATTCCATTACTCACACTTTTGATATATTTCACAGTCTATATTTTTTTTCGGTATTCAAAAATATGTATCTATAGGTTTTCGTAAACTAGACATTTCTCCATTTTCCATTTGAAGAATTTGAAAAATTACAAATTTTTTGTTCAAAATTCTGTGAATGCGATAACCTCCATTTTTCAATTATCAACAGAATACAAAAACAATTAATTGATATCTCAAAAATTACGGCCGTGAGAGTTTGCGGCGTGAAATACGAGCGCCTGCGGCCTCTTGAGTTGAAAATTGTTCTTATTCTCAACAATTTATTTTAGTTGTTAGTTTAGTTTTCAGTTCAAGTGTTCAAGGACGAAGAAAAATGTGTTACAGTTTCGTACGTAACTAAACTGAAATTATGTGAAACTGCACAGAATTGTGGCTGGGTTTTCACTTACCACCTCATTGGCATAACACATTCCAAGCTGGACTCATTCGGGTTTATTTGGACTTGAATGGACTCACCTAGAACACACAGGAAAACAAAACAAATCAGTTAAAAGATGACGTCATACCTCAAGGTCTCTGGAAGACAGAAAAATTAATTAAAATAATTCAGTTTGAATTTTAAATAAGTTCAAGTTCAAGTTTAAATTAATTAAGTTTTCTCTAAAATCAGGGAAATAAATATTGTCATTATTTGTTCAAAGCTAGTTTCAATGTTGTGATGTACTTTAATATACTCGTTTTCACGAGAGATGAAGGTTCTGAGCGACCGTCCCGCCTATCCCATAAAACTAGCGCACGGGTGGTTCGCGCCTTCTTTCGTGAAAGAAGCTATCGGATACGATAGCCACTCTTATCTACATCTAGTTCACAAGGGAATCCGACAAATAAAAAAAAAAAATTATAAAAATATAAAAATATAAAAATGAAATCATGGCAAAATGATATTCCTAGCCATATCTAATATAATAAATCCAACCTGACAAAAATACCATAAACTAATAGAGGAAAAGTTAATGTAATGTAATATATATATATATATATATATATATATATATATATATATATATATATATATATATATATATATATATATATATCTTTATTAGCAGTGAGCTATTCACATAATTAAATTATTAGTAACTAATAAACTAATGATAAAAAAATAATAATAAGCTAAAAAGCTAAGAAGCTAAAAAGCTGAAAAGCTAAAACCGAGAAGTAACTATCACATATAGAAGAACTTGTAAAAAAAAGTAAGAGTCTCTCTTCTGTTTACTTAATATCTGTTAAATTACTCAAATCCTATGCAATATCACAAAGGGTTCAAAAAAGTGGAAAAAAAATACTTTTATACTTTTCGTGCAGGCTGTATTTCCGGTTCAACGAACAGTCATTACGTCAGTGTAAATTGGCAATTTCTAAATTGGAAGGGCGTAGAAATATATTCCATTCTTTCTTCTCGACTTTCATACATATTTATATATAAACTCATGAATGTTTCATCCATTTCATTACATGCTATGTATTCATTTTCTTCTGCAAAAGCGAGCTACAAGAATTACTGGCAATGTGGGTAAATTAACATCTTTTAGATCTCTCTTTAAATTAGATTAAATTAAAATTTAGATTAAAATTCTTTTTAAATCTTATCTGAGAAATAATATAAAGAAATGAAGAAATGAAGAAATAATCTGAGAAATAAATTATGTGCAAAAATCAATAGATCTAGAAATAATTTCGCAGATAATTCAATCTTTACCAAAGGTATGAGAATTTAGAATAGAATACCTAAACAAATGAAAAGGGATGCAAATAAGCCAGAGGTATTCAGGAGAGGTTGTTGGAGATTAATAAAAGAAGGTAAACTAGTTCCTAATAGGAGAGAGATAGTAAGATACTGGGATATTTAGATGAGCGTAGCGAAGCTTTCCATTTCACACCCTGAAAAAAAATGGGCTTCGTTTTTATGTTTTTTTTTTTTTTTTTTTTGTAATTATGTACGCGGCATACAGGTCAGAGAAATGAATCAATCAACTTGAAACTTTTTCTGAACGTTGGTTTCATACCAGAATAGGTTGGGATTGTTATTCAGAGGAATCGGTCGGAAGGTTTTTCCGGAAAATAATAGGAAAGTTTGGAAAATCCTCATAAGAATAACCCGGAGCAAAAATAATTGAAAAACAAGAATTTTTCAAAAGCTCTCAAATTCTCACAGAATATGAAAAATACTATTATACACCTTTTCAGAGATTTTTACAACAATCGAATGAGAAATAATGAAGAAAACGCAATGACGTGTACATTTTATTGAATATTTGGATCAATTGGTTTTGCAAAGTGTTTATGCGACAGGTTGCAGCACTATATATCAACAAGTTGCAGGTGAGGTTTTTGAACGTTTGAAGTAAGTCAAGGTTTGTAGATGTAAATTGAGCTGACAAGTTATTTTTCATTCTGGATTGCCATACTTCTAAGCTCATCTCATAACGCGCATCCCGCGTTTTCCTAGTCTATAGAATGTTGAGAGGTGTATTTGATTTGTGCCAATGTCAATCTAGTATTTATATAACTATTATATTACTTTTACTATATTTCATGTTAACTAAAATTGACCAATTTAGATGGGCGTGACTTATACGGAGCAGGGTAAAGTTTAGATACGTTGATTGGTTATTTCCCTATTTCCCCTGCTTCACTGTCCACTTGATTGGTATTTATATTTTGTGACATCACGAGGGCGGACGATCCACAATGGTCAATTTGTATGAAGAATAGCACATTTTTCATACAAATAAAGATACTACTACTACTACTTATTTCATTCTCAAGTCTACCATTTCTGTGAAAGAGAATTGTATTTATTTATTATTTATGAATAACGGAACCAAGGTCCCACAAGTATCATCTGTATAATAATGATAGAGAATGATAATAGTGATCATGATAATGATATATGATAATGATGGTGGGAATGATAGTGGGAAGGAAGCGGTCGTGGCCTATATTGTAGGAACCATCTTGGCATTAGCCTAGACTACAGAGGGAAACCATGAAAACCCATGTAAAGATGAACGGTAGCGGGGATCGAACCGGGTTCAATTCAAATCACATCGAGCGAGCGCGTTAATCAATCATTTTCATTGTCAACGTAACATATCAACGATCGTAGTGACTTTCCGTCTGAGCACATTGTATAGTGTAACTACTTCACATAATTTAAATAAGTATTTTCTAAAATAATGTCAATCCATAATAAACATTCACAATATGTTACGTGTTATTTGTATGTAACGGTACGCTGTGAGGTAAAAATAAATGATACAAATATCGAGTGTTACTGTTACATACAACTGATCTTCACCTTCGTTATTATAAAATTTGACTCATCAGCATTTTCAACAAATATTTTCTACATCTTTTGACGTATTTGTCAATTTTGAACATCTTTGAAATAACCCTGGCGGGAACTTTTTGCCCTACGAAGACTGGAAACACCTTAAGCTTGACATAGTAATGTATACATACCCCTTGCGAAACAAAAGGCACGTAATATTCGTTGAATAGATCAGACATGAATGGTTACAAACACTAACCATGACCTACACTAACACTAAGGAGGAAGGTTGGCTTTTACTCTATTAGTATGTAAATTGATATGTGGTTACCGTAACCTACGTCATAGTAGGCCTACGTTTCCCTGTGCCAGGAACGTAGAGTCACCGATTTCTTAGCATCATGCACTTCACTTCAATTCGGGGTGGTGTTATATGAGGGGCCGTGGGGGTGGGGGGGGGGGGCAATGAGCCAAGTGTTTCCGGTTATTTTCCAGGCCGTATCGATGAATAATAAGTTGCACTTGGCATACAGTTTTGATTTCACACCTTATATATATATATATATATATATATATATATATATATATATATATATATATATATATATATATATATATATATATATATATATATATATATATATATATATATATATATATATATAAGTAAGTTTTTGTAGTTGCTAAAATATTTCAGGACTTTTAACATACATTCGTGTGTTTATACTGAAAGACTTTTATTTACGGCGAAAAATTATGGTCACAGACAGCGCAGTCCTGGTGTTGAAGACCATTAGTTTTAAATAATCAAAATGGGGTGGTAAGATCGCCCTTGTGGTGCCCCGTCCAAACGATCCTATCTTTCATTCATAGCCTTAATTGGGGAACAATGATTTTGTATCAAGTTTCGATGTTATTAAAAAAAAAAAAAAAAAAGAGGACTTGGCTCCATGTTTTTACCCGCCAAATTCAACAAAATTCAACATCAACAAACTCTGGCACAGAATAGAAACTATTAATTCTTTTGAGGTTGAGTTAGGTTTTAGGTAATATGTATTTGTATTCTGTGGTTGCATTTGAGTCGCTCAGAAGCAAAACTCCAGTTCTGGAGATTCTGAGATGAACGGGAAAATAACATTGTATATATTTCCTTAATGCATATTAATCCTATTTTAAAGTTTTTTTTTTTTTATTCACACATTTTTAGTACAAATTATAAAATCAGGAACTCTGCTACTAAATATCCTACAAAGCCTCTGATGAGACTTGTCTGTAGGCAAGTATTAACATACTACATAGAGTGAACATGATATACGTAACTTCATGTGTTATTACCACTTATTACACAAACTTGAACATATTAAACATTTTACCCGTAATTGAAATTGTAACATAACACTAAAATGAAAATAAAAGGTTAATTCTTGACAAATAATTCGAAAATTCATCTACTTGGTTCAATTTCTAAATAAAAAACATCCATTGATTACAACAACAACAACAAATATATATAAACACAATAAACTCAATTCGAGAAAATTATGAGTTTCTAAGGAAAGGAAAAACATATCGATAAGCCAAGTTCGTAGTACTTTCTTTACTTCTTGATAGGTAGATAAACTAGTAAGATTCGCTGGCAACTGATTAAATATTGATGCCTTAACTCCTAGGTATAACGAACTAGTTAGTTATAACTCCACTCGTCTAAATTCTGAAAATCAGATCAAATGGCTTCATTTATTTTGAATGAATTGTTTTAGGTTGGATAAGACGAGTTTTGAATCAATAAATGTTTTGAATCCAAACTATCAAGAGGTGTTCAAAGGCGGTGCATGTATATATAGCTATGGGCTTTCGTAACAATTTACAGCATGCTGATTGGTTAAATGGATAGGACTAGTTTTGAAAACTACAACTTGATGGATTAGACCAGTTTTGAAGTGAATGCATGATTGTTATGCGTGAATTAGACAAATTCTGTTGCAAACTGATTCTAGGATATGATAGGCGTCAACCAAACGAAAAAAAATGACGTATATAACTCTTATTTGAGAGAAAAGTAGGGTTGCCGTTCGATTTCGATCGATTCGATCGATTTTTGATTATAGGTTTTCGATTCGATTTCGATATGTACTTTACGATTTTCGATTCGATCGATATCGAATAGATATCAAAAAGTTCTCGAAGATCGAAAGCGTTCAGCAGTACAAGAGTAGCGCGAGACGTCACGAGTAACGCGCTCGGTTCCATTGGTAACATTATACTTATATATATGTATATGTATATATATATATATATATATATATATATATATATATATATATATATATATATATATATATATATATATATATATATATATATATACTTATATATATATATATATATATATATATATATATATATATATATATATACATATATACATATATATATATATATATATATATATATATATATATATATATATTTATATATATATATATATATATATATATATATATATATTTATATATATATATATATATATATATATATATATATATATATATATATATATATATAAATATATATATATATATATATATATATACATATATATATATAATATATATATATACATATATATATATATATATATATATATATATATATATATATATATATATATATATATATATATATATATATATATATATATATATATATATATATATATATATATATATATATATATATATATATATATATATATATATATATATATATATATATATATATATATATATATATATATATATATATATATATATATATATATATATATATATATATATATATATATATATATATATATATATATATATATATATATATATATATATATATATATATATATATATATATATATATATATATATATATATATATATATATATATATATATATATATATATATATATATATATATATATATATATATATATATATATATATATATATATATATATATATATATATATATATATATATATATATATATATATATATATATATATATATATATATATATATATATATATATATATATATATATATATATAGCGCGTGCGGGGTATATAAACATGTTATTTTTTTCGATTCTATTTCGATTCGTCAATTCGATCGATTTTCGATATTGTGAACTTCGATTTCGATCACGATTTTTTGATCGAACGGCAACCCAAGAAAAAAAAGTGGACAAGGCAAGTTTTGCTTCTGAGAGCGACTCAATTATAGCAGAGAGATTCCTTGACTAATCAACATATGTTAAATAATTCAACAGATCACATTTCAAGTCCAGTTGACAACGACATGGGGGGGGGGGGAGGGGGAGTCGAGGTGTCAACAAGTCTAGACAGCATGCACATGCACATGCACATACGTGCAGTTAAATGCATCGCCACATGCAAGCAACGTCGTGTGGTGCAACAAGAAGAAAAGTGCAACGAGAAAAGTGCATTTGTAAAGACATGTGTGCGTATCTCGCCGCTAATTATTCACTTCTCTTGAATGTCATTCATATACTAATCACCCCCTCCCCTCACCCCCCCCTCCCCCTCACCCCTTCCCTCCCGGGGGGGAACTGAAGGAGCACGTAGACAGTCTATGGTGATCTCCAATTAGACGCTTATTGGTGGGAAGAAAGAAGCAAATAAGGCAAAAATATTATTATAATATTATTATCAGACAATATTATTATTATAGTTGAGCGTAGCGAAGAATTTCGTTTCAGAGAAGAAAATACAGATTTGATATCACGATTTACGTTTTGTTGTTGTTGTTGTTGTTGTTGTTGTTGTTGTTGTTGTTGTTGTTGTTGTTGTTGCCTCTCCCCCCCCCATCCCCCCTCCCCCTCCCCCGTCGGGGTAGAGAAGGAGCACGTAGACAGTCTATGGTGATTTCTAATTATAGACGCTTGTTGGTGGGAAGAAAGAGGCAAATAAGGTAAAAAAATCAGATAGTATTATTATTAATAGTTGAGCGTGTAGCGAAGAATTTCGTTTCACTTCGTAGAGAAGAAAATAGGGGGATTTCTCTTTATGTTTTGTTGTTGTTGTTGTTGTTGTTGTTGTTGTTGTTGTTTGCAGACAAAGTAACCAATGGATATGTGAGTCTATCTGGACATTGGTGACATACTTTTAACTTTTTTTTTTTCTAATAATTAACATTAAAACTTACAAAATCATTGTTCCCCAATTAGGGCTATGGATGAAAGATAGGATCGTTTGGACGGGGCACCACAAGGGCGATCTTACCACCCCATTCTGATTATTCAAAACTAATGGTCTTCAAACACCAGGACTGCGCTGTCTGTGACCATAATTTTTCGCCGTAGATAAAAGTCTTTCAGTATAAACACACGATTGTTGATAGTTTAGTTTAGAATAGTTTAGTATTGATATTGACGAATTTTTCGGAAATAATTCAGAGAATTTCTTGTAAATCCTCATAAGGAATAGAGTTGGGTAAAATTTTCGAATTTTAAATTTTTACATTCGAATTCAAATTTTTACAGAATGTACCAGTATTCTAATACGTGTTTCTGTAAAGTTTGAATAATAATTATGAAAATATTTAAATAATATAAATGTGAATTCTATCGAGCCTGACGATTGGTATATGAGCAACAATTGAACTGTATAACGAGAGCAGTGACTTACTTAATAGCTTTGAAATCAAGGCTTGTATAACTTCCGAGTACGCACTCCATCATATAAATATCTCGCTCATCTCACAACACATACAACTAAGACAAGTGGTCGAGTGGTTAGCACACTGTACCGTCATTCGGGAGACCGGGGTTCGATTCCCGTCATGGTCGACCATCCTGACAGGGGTTTTTCGTGGTTTCCCTCTGTCGTTCAGGTCAATACTGGGATGGTTCCTTAACGACAGGCCACGACCGACTCCTTCCCACTATACAAAACACCTAATAAAATAACCCATCATCCCATCATCTCATATATCATTCACCGACGCCAATAGATCGTAGTCATCAGTACAGTGCGTCGTTGAACCCATTATGAATGAAATTTTGATAATATTTTCCAATCAACTTCGTGATGTTGATTCAGGCCTATACAATCAAATTGACAAATTGTTCAACGACTCAAAATAGGCGTGGCTTTAGCAGTCGGCCAGTTGGATCTATATCATTTGTAGTCATTTGAAGATACCCCGATTGGATATTTGAATTTGACTACAATTCTAACAGCCCTGTTGATTGGATGTTACGATTTGTGACGTCAAGGGGGCGGAGCTAGACTGCGAGTCGTCAATTGTATTATCAATACTAGTGATAAAAGCAGTGTATAATTATGATTGAAAAAAAGTGTCGTGTTGCCCGATTCAGCCGTTTGGACTGTAAACGGCGCTGCAGTGAAACAAATAGAACAGAAGACGAGGGACTTATTCCCGCTGAGCTGATCCTTAAGATCAACACGAGGCGATCTGAGATCCCTAAGGAGCTCTGGGAAGATTGATACTGTCGTTCAAAGACTAACACAGGGACAACTTTAGATTGCTACTGTTCTCTCTCTCTCTCTCTCTCTTTCTTCCTCTCTCTCTCTCTCTCTCTCTCTCTCTCTCTCTCTCTCTCTCTCTCTCTCTCTCTCTTTCTCTTTCACTTTCACTTTCACTGTCTCTCTCTCTATCTCTCTCACACTCTTTCTCTCTCTCTCTCTCTCTCTCTCTCTCTCTCTCTCTCTCTCTCTCTTCTCACTTTCACTTTCACTTTCACTCTCTCTCTCTCTCTCTCTCTCTCTCTCTCTCTCTTTCTCTCTCTCTCTCTCTCTCTGTCTCTCTCTCTCTATCTCTCTCACACTCTTTCTCTGTCTTTCTCTCTCTCTCTCTTTCTTACTTTCTCTCTCTCTCTCTCTCTCTCTCTCTCTCTCTCTGTCTCTCTGTCTCTCTCTCTCTGTCTCTCTGTCTCTCTCTCTCTGTCTCTCTGTCTCTCTGTCTCTCTGTCTCTCTGTCTCTCTGTCTCTCTCTCTCTCTCTCTCTCTCTGTCTCTCTCTGTCCTCTCTGTCTCTCTCTCTCTCTCTCTCTCTCTCTGTCTCTCTCTCTCTCTCTCTCCTCTCTCTCTCTCTCTCTCTCTCTCTCTGTCTCTCTGTCTCTCTGTCTCTCTGTCTCTCTGTCTCTCTGTCTCTCTCTCTCTCTCGCTTTCACTTTCACTTTCACTTTCACTTTCACTCTCTCTCTTTTTCTCTCTCTCTCTTTCTCCTTCTCTTTCTCCTTCTCCTTCTCTTTCTTTTTCTTTTTCTCTTTCTCCTTCTCTTTCTTTTTCTCTCCTTCGCTAATCTGCCCCAGAGAATAATACGTTAACAATCTCGTCTAACAATCCTGAAAATGGTTTTCATTTATATTGGGTTTTAACGACGCACTATACTGATGGCTACGATCTATTGGCGTCGATGGATGATGAATGAGATGATGGGATGATGAGATGAAAGGTTATTTCATTAGGTGTTTTTGGATAGTGGGAAGGAGTCGGTCGTGGCCTGTTGTTAAGGAACCATCCCAGTATCAACCTGAACGACAGAGGGAAACCACGAAAACCCCTGTCAGGATGTTCGACCATGGCGGGAATCTAACTTCGGTCTCCTTTATGACGGTTCAGTGTGCTAGCAACCAAACCACTCATCTTAATCAGTTGGTTTCGAGAAAATAGTGCGCCTTATGCTGTAAAATGGTGAAATATTGATTTTAAGCTTATAGTGAGGTATTACCAATAGATGGACTATCTTGAGAAAAATAATTAATTCCATCAAATATTTTGAATATTGAATAAAATGATTGTTCAACAACTTCACGAAGTCATATAAATATGAATAATTTCATTTCATTTATTTATTAGTCTAAATGGATCATTGCATAGGATTATGCGTACAATATATGGCAGAGACAATAGTAGCAGAGTAAGTGTTTTCTTTATAAACATCCAACACATACACTTTGTCCAGTAATACAAAATTATTACATAATGATAAACAATATGATATGATATGATATGATAATATGTTAATATGATATAATGATAATTATTTTTAATTTATTTTTTATTGCTTCAATAAATTAACATACAATACAAATTCGACATTGACTTGTCAATGTTCACAAAGCCCCATAAGGGCTCGACTGTGGCGTTTTATTTTTATTTATTTATTCATTTATTTCGTTTATTTTCCTTTCCTTATAATTACGCACAACAGATACAACAGATTACAAATACAATAATAAAACGAAGTAATTACTGTAAAGTAAAAACTGAAGTAATTAAATAAAAACTGTCTCTCTTCGTACGTGCATGAAATAAAAAGTCGTTACTTGACATATTTGAAATATATAATCAGAACCACTTTGAATAATTTAGTGATTATTGCAGCACCAAATTAATAAAACATTACACTATCAATAAAGAAAAAAATCCGATATTCTAAAAGATACCTTTCAATGTCCCCTTTAATGTTACTATGAACTAGGAAAACGCCATATGTGCGTTGTTAGACGAGCGGATAGTAATAGTATGTCGACTTTTATGGCCAAACTCTTGCCTAAATTCGCCAATTGGGTGACATTTAATTCAGGAATGGGTAATAACTGCTTCGAGTGGTAACAATTTAGCACATTTTATGGTTTTTCTTCAAAATGACTCACTCGATCAAGCTGAAAGTTTTCAGAAATGTGTATCAGAATGTAACCCAACTTCAAGCAAAATTTCATTTTTTTTTTTTTGAAAATGAAAATATTTCCTTTTCTTCCGCCGTGTTATTCTAATGGGTATTTTTGAAATTTCTAAAATTCATAAAACAAAAAGTTAATATCCAATATTGCCACAAAACCATACAGATCTAAGTTAGATGAGGAAGCATAATGAAAAAAGTTTTAAGTTGATAGCTGTAGCCGTTTGATCTGTGGAGAACCGACAAAAAAAACATGAAAAAAAAAAAAAAAACATAAAAGTACACACCAATTTTTTTCAGGATGTCAAATTGAATCCTCGCTAAAGCTCGTCTAATGATTATGCAAGACTTGTTATTATTACATTTAAAATAAAGACGCTACTTTTGGCCAACTCTAATCAGTACATGCCCATCAACAATAGTTGCATCTCCTAAAAAAAACTTCCGTAATTTGACATAACCTCAGAAAAAAAAAACAGTATCGACAATAATATAATCTCTACAACTGAGCACAGTTGTAAGACACTGCCTTGTGAACTCTTGACCCCGTTCAATCGATTACCATTAGTGAGTACGATAATAAAATCACAATAATAGATAATTAAAGACAACTTTTTTGATTGGCATTAATAAAATAGTTTGACCTTGGACCTCATTGAATATAAACATGCACTATGCTCTTATACGAGTTATGTATACTTTTATTCAAGGAATAAGGTCATCTACCAAAATAACAAACACAAATGTGACTGTTATATTTGTATCAGCTATATTTGTTATATTTGTTATTTTGTTATATTTGTATTTATATCAGTCCCGGTGTTGAAGACCATTAGTTTTAAATAATCAAAATGGGGTGGTAAGATCGCCCTTGTGGTGCCCCGTCCAAACGATCCTATCTTTCATCCATAGCCTTAATTGGGGAACAATGATTTTGTATCAAGTTTCGATGTTATCAAAAAACAAAAATGTATATAACTGTGGTATTTTCAGAGTATTATTTTATTTTCTATATTTTTTCAATGGTAGGACGACCCCACCAACAGTTATACGAATAAAATGGTGTTTTTCTGTTTTTTATGTTGGTATACAACTCTCACTCGTGGATACAAGTATATTATAGAATATATAAACGCGTATTTTAAAAGTAGGCCCTAATGTGTATACATTTTTTTTTTTTTTAAATGGATTTTGTTGTGAATACGAGTATATTATAGAAATTTTTATTATATTATATTATATTATATATTATATATTATATTATATATTATATTAGAAATTATTATATTCATTTTCTATTGATATTATTTATTGGTTACATTTAGTGGTATTTTTTTTAGCTGAGCAATAGTTATAAAACACGACTACGTCTTTCAAAAGCGAATTGAATGTTCGATGTTTCACATTTTATTCCCATTCACATTTTTAGTAAGTCATTCTAGTGGATGACAAAGTGTACACATCATTTTCAAATTTTTCAAATTTTTCAAATTTTTCAAATTTTTCAAATTTTTCAAATTTTTCAAATTTTTCAAATTTTTCAATTGAAAAATCCTGAACATCAAAGCCAATTTTTTTTTTTTAATACGTATGTACACATTACTTTTAACATACGTGTTTCTCTATTCTATAATATACTGTATCCACTAGAGAGGGTCGCATACCAACATAAAAAAAAAAAAATGTCTGATGTCATTCAAAATTGTGTACTTTGGTGTTATATATATAAAAATACATAATTTAAAAATAATGTTTACACTCTGTCAAACACCATTCTTCTTAATCATATAATATAATATAATATAATATATAATATATAATATATAATATATAATATAATATAATATATAACATATAATATAATACTTAATTTGATTTCTTAATCATCTTATTAATCATTCATCCGACGCCAATAGATCTCAGTCATCATTACAGTGCGTCGTTAAAACCCAATATAAAAAAAAAATACATAATTTAAAAATAATGTTTACACTCTGTCAAACACTAATATGACTTTCTTTTCCGATTTATGTCAACATAAATCGCCTGATTTACATAGATCGGCTATTTGTCACGAGGCGAGAAACAAGGAAATGAGATGAAAGAGAAGAGGGAAAAGTGTGGAAATCTCCACGTCCCACATTCCTACAAATCATTGTGTATTTGAATTATTCATAACTGCCAACAGCACGATGTTTATCAAGAAGTGTTTTACAAATAAATACATATATATATATATATATATATATATATATATATATATATATATATATATATATATATATATATATATATATATATATAAATAAATATATATATATATATATATATATATATATATATATATATATATATATATATATATTTATAAATATATATATATATATATATATATATATATATATATATATATATATATAAATATATATATATATATATTTATAAATATATATATATTTATAAATATATATATATATATATATATATATATATATATATATATATATATATATATATATATATATATATAAATAAATAATATGAGAAACCTTTTGGAAAAAAAGTCCCACATACCTGTTGATTATTGTTTGATTTATTTATTTATTTATATTGGGTTTAACGACGCACTGTACTGATGACTAAGATCTATTGGCGTCGGTGGATGATATATGAGATGATGGGATGATGAGATGAAAGGTTATTTTATTAGGTGTTTTGGATGGTGGGAAGGATTCGGTCGTGGCTTGTTGTTAAGGAACCATCCCAGAATCAACCTGAACGACAGAGGGAATCCACGAAAAAAACCCTGTCAGGATGGTCGACCATGGCGAGAATCGAGCCCCGGTCTCCCGAATGACGGTTCAGTGTATTACCACTTTCCTTTCCACAAATCTTTATCAAATAATTCAATAAAAAAACAATTTCATCAAATAAAATATAAGGAAATCAATGAAATGTGTGTCTGTAAGCGAAGCGTGTTAGACTTCCCTCTCGAGACAAACGGCATTCTAAATCAAGAAGTCAAATCATAAATAACCTCCCCATCGTTTCCCCGAGACGCGACACCCCCTGACCGTACTCAAAGCGAAACACCCGGGCAATATGCGCTCGCATGAGGGTTCGAAACACACGCGCGTTCAAGGTGTGAGATAGGGGAGACGGTCGTTCGGAACCTTCATCTCTCGTGGATATAAATATGGAAGAGATGAAGGCTCGAAACACCCGTGCGGTAATAATGTGGAATAGAAGAGACGGTCAATCAAAACCTTCATCTCTAGTTGATACACGTCAAGAAGGGATGATGGCTTGAAACACCCACGCGCTAATGATATGAGATAGGGGAGACAGTCGATCGGAACCTTCATCTGTGATAAATTCCAGTACTGGAGAAATGAAGGCTTGAAACACCCGCGCGCTAATTGCAAGTTATATGTGAAACGGTCGCTCGGAACATTTATCTTTTGTATAGACACAAGTGGCTTGCACATTCGGCCAGGGAACCTGCACCTGAAGGTAAAAATATAACAGTGGAAGACCCCCCTTTCCCCTCACCCCCCCCCCCACACACACACACACCGACGCCACCATGACGTCATTGCAGACATGTACAATGTGCAGGATGGCAAAGCTTTGGTATAGGAAGAACTGTGTAGTTGGTGGCGTTTGGGGTGAGTCTACAGGTGATTATGATTATCGTTTGCTTAACGACCCCACCAACAGCTAG